>VUQK01031789.1:0-12913 GCA_015106715.1 Bujurquina vittata
GTATTTAGTATAATAAAAAAAATTAAATTTAAGGATGTAAAACCCCAAAACAAAAAAAAAAAAAAAAAAGCTGAGATGCTGTGGAAAAAAGGAAAATAAAAACCAAATGCAGTGATTTGCTTTCATAGTCCTGGGATTGTTACCCAGTGCATAGCCTGAGCATTGTCTGTCATGTAGGTCAGGAAAGACCATATTTATGGGCATAAATAGTACAGACTGCGACTCATCACTGAGCAATATTAAAGCCATACCTACTGCTCAACACTGCTGATCAAATGTAAACAACAAGGCTCTACTAATGTTCCTGTACACACATGAGTATAATTTGTGTGTAATTTAGCATACCTTTTCTTCATTTTCCTTCCTTAAGAATGGCTTTTCTTTCTGCTTTTTTTGTTTGTTTTTGTTTTTAAATCTGTCCTTATTAAACTTTTTTGGGACTCTTTAGAAATGTCTTAGAAATTATATAATATATTCCGGTAACTGCTTACTGCTTTTCTGAGGCAGAATGAGGAGGCATCCCCATGCCAGGCTCTTCCAATGTCCAACCCGGTGATTCAAACTGTTGATTGGGTCGTGCACAGTATCTCTTCCTTCCCACATACAACTGGAATTAGAGCGCTCTGTTATATAAAGAAATCTGTTTCCCAGAGAACGCTGTATGGCTGTCAAAAGCCCGGGGAGTGGGAGGGTACCACTACTCTTCACTACACCGTAATTACAGATCTTTTATTACAAAGCCTTACTATACTTTAGTAGAGGGTGTTCAGTTCCAGATGACTCTTTTGATCACACAATGCTGACACGCTCTCACAGGGTAATTTCTGCATGTAGGCTACGGTGTCATTTTAATTCCTGTCCTGTAGCACTGCCTGCTTTCCAAATGTAAGCTGTTCTCTGTAGTTTTGAAGTTGGAGATTTCTCTTTCATGTCACCCCCCCCCCCACACACACACACACACACTACCACCACCACCACCCCCCACACACACACCTTCCTGTCTCCACATGCACTCCAATAACTACCCTCACTGTGAGAGTGAAGTGTGTGTCTAATAATCATCAGCGTAGGTGTTATTCTAATGGATGCTGTAACTATGAGCTGTGTGAGTCATTGGAGTTCCACAGTGAAGGTGGTGATGCTCAGTTACACAAGAATCCAGGAATGGGTGGGAGCTCGGCGCCTGTTTCACAGCACGCCATATACCTTCCTGGGAGCTTTCCGCCTGCTTTGATTCCTGACACAGTGAAATCCTGCCATCAGAGGAGAGAAAGAGAGGAGGGGTCAGGAGAGAGAAGAGGGGTGGTGGTGAGGAAAATAGGAACACAGAAAGTAAGAGAGATGCAGACAGGCAGGGTGAAGAGAGGCAGCAATAAAAAGGAAGTGGAAAAAAATCCACCTCCTTATGTCTCACTAATGAGAATGTTAATAGTGATCTAATTATCACAGACTTCATTTGTAGATAGTCTGAAGCAAAACTCAACTCAATCACACTTTCATATTTGTTAGCGCTGCCACAATTTGGTGATGAACACAGATTGCATTCCCAGCTGATAGTTAGCAGTGTTGGTTTCATAGCTTAACTGACATCAGCATTGGTTGTTTGATCCAAGAATATCACAGCACGGATTAGAAAGATTGCAATGAACTGACCGGACCATTGCAGCGCTTTGATTATTTTCTTTTTCAGCCACGCTGTTGCAGACTTGCTGCTGTGCTCGGGGTCATTGTCCTGCTGCATGAGCCAGTCTCAGTCAAGCTTTAGCTGTTGGACAGATGGCTTCACATTTGACTCTAGAATACTTTGGTATACAGAGGAGCTATGGTTGATTCAATGACTGCAAGATGCAGGTGACAGTTGGCATCAGGTGCTTGTGCTGATGTGCTGTGTTTGTTTTTTGTCTCTTAGGGTCTTGTCATGGTCGCCATAGACTGGTCACATTGTGTACAACAAACACAAGGGGGAGGATGGAAATCCAGATTGTACCAGGTACAAACAGTTTGAAGTGGTTTCCTGGAAAAACAGTAGCTTAAAGCAAGGTCGGCAGCAAAGGCGGGTAAAAGCTGCAGGCACATATATAAACAGACTGGGCGTGAGCACAGGTGATTTGGGTGTGGCAGACAGGCATAGGTAGAGAAATTGGGGACATCTAGAGGGTAAACTGAGGAAAGACATTACATAAAAGAGTTCTCAAAGTAAAACATTGACAGCCACACCTGCCTCTACTCCTGAAAACCAACAAAAGCTGGTTTTCAGCCTCATTCAAGACACTTCGAGCAATCTCGTGCTGGACCCACAACTGGGTTAGAGGTGAGGGAGCGTTCCTATTCTTTTGGGTATGTTGTGGAGTGGGTGTGCAGGATTGGGGGTGCGGAAGCAGGGGTAAGTTGAGAACTGATTACACAAGCCAGTGATACAGGCAGCTGCATGTGCATATTTCCCCCTGGCACTTTTGGTTCTGCCTGATTATTTAACAGGAGCAACTGGAAGTGGTTGACATGGTTTCGTGGGCTTTGTGCAGTGCACAGCCCTCAATTATGGATGGGAAAAGTGACACTGTGACAGCTGTAGCTCTCAGGGGGTCAGAGAGGGAGGCGAAGTGAGAGACGGAGAGGGTGAGCGAGAGCGCGCATGCAAGGAGTGATTCTTTCCTCCTTGAGCAGGAAGATATGAAAGAGTCTTCAGCAGATGTGGCATACACACAAACGCATGCACGCACGCACGCACACACACATACACAGAACACACACACACACACAAACCGCCCTCTTCTTGTTAAATTAAATATGCCCTGAAAATGACGGGAGGGGTGGGGGTAATGAGGAAATTATTCACAATCCTTGACATGCTTTAAATCAGATTATACTCTGCCTGCCTCGCCGGGCCCAGTCTTAAGACACAGACCAATCCATTTCTTGCTTAAGGCGCACCGCCTCCTACACATGCATGCACACACACAATGAGAGGTATAGAAAGACTCATCTGCATCCATCTCAGTTAGAGACAGGGGAGTTGAGGACAGGTGAATTATCAACAGCTTTTCCAGTGGCCTGATGTAAAGTGGAAAGTGGGGTTGGACCTGCTGCTGTCATTATGTCCAACCCTGTAGGGAGCTGTGCTGAGAGTGGAAGACACACGCTAAAGGAGCATGGTTCCCTGTCCACTGAAATGCATGTTAACCAGTTCAGAGAGAGGGAGGGATAAGGAAAGGAGAGAGGTGGATGAGAGAGACATCACTGGCTCCAGCCCACCCTCATTTCACCGGCACTCATGCCATTACATACATCCACAGAGGAAACACAGGGCCCATTGTTTAGCATTAAGGGCTCTTGTACTAAGAGACATCCTTACTGGTGTGCCCTGCAATTATATGGTAATGAGGTCTATGCATTTCACATGTCTGGAGTGTTTTACAGCAGGCAGCAGGGATAGTGCGGGGATAGTGTCATATAGCGTGATGTAGTGTCAGATCTTGTTAGAACTCCTGAGGTAACACTAGGAAATACTGTTGCAGCTATCATACAGGGTATCATCTATTTATACAAGTGAGCTTTTCTGCAGTGACCTTGTAAGAGGCCTAAACATGTATGATCTATGGTAATGTATGCAAATCGAGAGCACTGATTGCATAAATTAAAGCTGAAGATGTGTGTTTAGAGATGCATGGATGTGTGTGTGTGTGTGTGTGTGTGTGTGTGTGTGTGCGTGTGTGTGTGTGTGTGTGCGCGCACCCGCAGCAACTTGGGTTAAAGCCCACAGCTGGAGGCACTGGATGGGTCAGGTCTCAGAGGCAACAGCATTCAGCTTATACAAACACATCCGGGCAAGAAAAATCATTCACACGCACATGCGCGCGCGCGCACACACACACACACACACACAGGTGCAAAGACAAATGCGCAGGCACAAGTTCACTGGCTCATTTGCAAACATACACCCAGCCTCTGACTATTTATAAAGCAGTGCAGTGGAGCTGTAGATGCCTGCATGCCTTTGCACAACAAGTTAATCTGCATGAAGGCATTATCCTCAGTCTTCAGTTAGTGGGATGCATTCCAAATCCATTGTAGTGCATGTGATTCATCTTACAATATAAATACGCTAAGTAGTGCTTATCTGAAACAGAGGTAAGCTACACTAGCAGGAATGTTAACCATCCCGATAGCCAGTGTTTTCAAGGGCCAGGATCATCAGTCTGTGTTTGTCCCCGAGGACTCTGGAGGAGAGTAAGCTGTTATCTCTGATATCTACCACCACAGCTGAGGCCAAGGGCAATAACAAGTATTTTTACAGAAATAAAGGTATAGCTATAGAGCGGTGGACAGATGTATGATGTATGATGCATGTATAATGTAGGAATGTCTGCCTTTAGTGTGAACTGTATGAAAGAAGATGAATGGCTGCCAGTGGATGTCCTGAAATAACCACAGACACTCAAGAAGGAGGAGCATTTTACACAGAAAGAGGGATTCACTGTCCACATACAATACTTACGCTTACATATATAACAATATGGAATCAGTATTGAACCTGTTTTTTCCTTAATCTTTAAATAATTTCTGGGTGAATAATTTTTTTTTGTATTTCTGACCATTAATGTAATCATCCAATGTTATTAAGCAAATTTAACATATATATCTAAAAAAACATGTTGACTTCTAAGCAATTTTATGTCATTGAATTACTGTTTTTACTTTTTTATAACTAAGAGAACAGCTTGACCTTATAATATATGAAATGTTAATCTAAAATGTATTTCACAGATTTTACCTGCAGAATTCAATATAAATAACCTTAAGATTCCTTAAGCTCAGATTTTTTATTTTGGAAAATTGTATGAACACGTGATTTAATAAAGCAGCTATAGAGTTTTCATGTATATATAATCACAGTTTTAATGCTATAGACTTTAATTAAAGACACTGTGATGTCAACATTACCGCACATGAGCTTGATAGCTGAAAGATACATTGGAAATACACCGGAAAAATACTCATTCAGTGCAATTCGACATACCACAGGCTATCAACTAAAACTAGCTGCAGAGGTTTTGCATTTCTAACATCTAACAGCAAATTGGGGGGACAGTCAGCAACAATACTCAGGTAGTCTGTGGGATTTAAATGACACTCAGTTGATACAAAGCAGCCCAAAGTGTGCAAAAAAACATCCCTCACACCATTACAGCACCATCAGCCTGAACTGTTTATTCAAGGCAGGATGGATCCATGCGTTCATGTTGTTTATGCCAAAGTCTGACCCTACCAGCTGAATGCTGCAGCAGAAACTGAGGCTCATCTTCTTTTGGTCATACAAATTCTGTTCCCTGTTCTTAGCTGACAGGAGTGACACCCAGTGGGGTCTTCCGCTGCTGTGGGTGCTCTTCTGCACACCTTGGTTGTGATGAGGGACTATTTGAGTTACTGTTGCCTTCCCATCCGTTTGAAGCAGTACGAACATTGCCTTCTCTGACATCAATGAGGCATTTTTATCCAGAGAACTGCCACTCACTGGATATTTGTCCTTCTTTATTCTATTTTTTTAAAACCAATTTCTGCAAACCCACGAGATGATTATGTGGAGAAAATCCCAGCAAATCAGCAGTTTCTGAAATAGTCAGATCAGCCCGTCTGGCACTGACAGTCATGCCACATTCAAAGTGATTTAAATCACCTTTCTTCCCCATTCTGATGCTCGGTTTGTTTCAGGAGGTTGTCTTGACCATGTCCACATGCCAAATACACTGAGTTGCAGCCATGTGATTGGTGGGCCACATGTTTGTGTTGACAAGCAGTCAAACAGGTGTACCTAATAAAGTAGCTGGTGAGTGTATATTGAAAAATCTGTGTTTTTGACACCACTATTGTGCTGCAGTGGTCAAGTATACAACACCCTCTAGTTATTTCTAGGGGTTTATAACTTCACTGACCTGAATGCTGATGCATCACTGCCTTTCTTTTTATTCTGTCTCTGTTTCATTTGCAAATGTGATATGTCTCCAGAAGCTGCAGGCATGACTGGAGGTCACTCTTAATACTATCATTTTGCAGGCCTTTGAGAGCAGCGTGGAGGGGCAGACTCTGTGCAAGGACAGGATCATATTTTAAAGCTGACTCAACTTCTTGTGAAGCATAACAGATCTTTTACCTTTGCTGAAGGGTTCAAATCACCAAGGCTTTCAGAATCCAGAGCCAATAGACCTTTAGCGTGATGAAACGACACGCTGCACATAATCCAAATCACACATTCACAATTGCAAGTTCAACTGTTTTAATATAGTCAGAAAAATGTACCTAACTTCAATGGAAATGGCGTTGCTGTGCTCAAAATGTATAACGTATGGCTTCAATAACCAGAAGCTGAGGGGGAAACAAAGGTTTTTCCATCTAAAGTCTTCTTGTCTTGTGTCATGTTGTATCACAGGGTCATAAATAGTTTTTAATACTGTTGTGTCTATTTCTTATTTAACTTTTTCCAGACACACCGTCCTTCTGGGATCAGCTCATACATTAGGATGCAGGGTCCATCCCATCATCAGTCTTGAGGAGAAGTGAATAAAAGCTGCGATATAACTTTTTTTTTTTTTTTTGCTGGATTTATGAGGATTACATGGAGAGGAAGGAGCTCGTCCACGCTACCTGTGCGGCTGTTTTGTTCTACACTGCACCGAAGACTGCAGCACTGGCTAGTGTAATTAGCTTGTGGCAATCAACATAAGATTATTTGCTTAATGACTGGGAAAAACAAATGGCATCCATCAGGAGCTTTAGCGCAATCAAACACAAAACACCATTAAGAAGTTTGCCTCGCACTTCAAATTAGCATGAAACAAATCAAACATAATTAAGCTGAGGTTGAGGTTAGTCCTACTGGAGATTTTGACAAATAATTACACTCTGTTAATAACAAAGCCTAAAAAAACTGCTGAAGTTAAATATATTTTCCACATGCTAAGATAGGATATTCATGCTGGAGAGGTGTACGTGCTCTCAGCTAATAGGAGCGCTCAAATCCAATCAAGGACTCATTTGAAGGTAAAGAGGCATGGTGTGGAAGCAACAGTCTTATTCCTGTTATCTGTGAGTGGACCCTTCAGCCCTTGAACCAGAAGTGCCCCTTCTGTCTAATAATCAATAATGATTACAACTAAAGGTGTCCTGCATTTGTAGCACTTTGCACTCATTCTAAAGTGCGAATCACCTGCAACAAGAATCAGAAATATGAGCAAAATTATCAAAACTATCCAACATCATTTAATAATCAGCATGCCTATAGTGTGACAACGCCATCATTTTGGATGTGTGTGTGTGACAGCGCAGTGCTAAGTGCACCTTGTTATCACGATTTAAACAAAGGTGGAGGACGGTGTGTGCAGCCGGAGGACCTTGAGATAGATGGCACAGGAGATGGTGAGGGAGGGGGGTGACAGTGAGCGTTAGAGTTAGTGTCTGGGTATACACACAGAGAGTTTATCAGAGAGAGAAGCCTCATTTGCATTCACTGCAGACTGACAGCGGCAGCACACCAAACCAGGCCCACCACCACCCCCGCCAAGCCCCGAGGGAGCCGCTGCTGCTGTTGCCCAGAAAGAAGAGATAAGTGGCCTCCCCTGCTGATGATGGCAAGCATGATTGTATTAAAACACAAACAGAGAGATGGGGAGACAAATGAGAAGCAGAGGGAGGGTGACTGGGATGTTTTTGCTGTGCTTGAATCTCTAACTATATATTCCATAATGGTTCGCTGGTGTATCATACATTCCTAATTATTTGGACAATGGCACTTCTTTCTTGTCTCTCTCTACACCATCACAGTGGGTTTAACACCAAACAATGGATGTGTGATTAAAGTGCAAACTTTCAGCTTTAAATCAAGAGGTTTAACAAAAAGCACTGCATTATTAACTGTTTCGGAATTACTGCTATTTTTACACACAGTCCCCCGTTCTCAGAGTCTAATAAGGAATCAACTGATCAGCAGTTTCATGGCCAGGTAAAGCACGTTTCCTTATTGTTCTATGAGAAATCAAACCGAGGGCAGCATGGCGGTGCAGTGGTTAGCACTGCTGCCACACAGCAAGAAGGTCCTGGGTTTGAATCCACCTTGCCTGGGACCTTTCTCTCTGACGTTTGCATGTTCTTCCTGTGTTTGCGCGGGTTCTCTCCGGGTGCTCTGGTTTCCTCCCACAGTCCAAAGACATGCAGTTAGTGGGGTTAGCTTAAACAGTGATTCTGAATTGCTCATGAGTGTGAATGATTGTCGGTCTCTCTCTGTGTTAGCCCTGTGACAGCCTGGTAACGTGTACACGGTGCACCCTGCCTCTCGCCCTATGACAGATGGGTTAGGCTCTGGTAATCAGCTATCATGTGGATTTGTCATTGAAGGAGGGAACACCTGGCCTCACCTGGCCATGAAACTGCTGGCCACTAGCAGGGAGCAAGTATTAGAGGGGGTAATAGAGGACAATGAGACCTATTGCAGTTTCAGGCCAATATCAATCGCCTTTCCTTTCCCATTTACAACCAGAAAGCTTGCTTACACTAGAGCCAACAAAACAAAGCCAGCCACAAATATTAGCCTGCTAGAGTTGTGAAATACATTGAGTGGCCATGACATTCATAAGTCTTCTTTTTTTTCACTCTTTGGCCTGAATTGTAAAACTTGGTGATGAGATCTTACACTTGTCTTCACCTCACATTCCTCTTCTCTGCTCTGCATGAATCTGAACAAAACACACGGATGCCGAAGTGGAGAAGAGCAAATGTGGAGTACAGACTCTCAAAGTGAGCTGGGATAAAATAAAAGTCCACATAAAAGAGAACCTTCTAACATAAACTGCACCCTGCCATGTCATTTTTAAAATATAGTGCGGGAGGTCGCTGTTTTAGTCTCTTTGTAGATTCGGGGACAGCCAACAGTTTCTAAGGCAGGGAAACAGACTCTAACAAAGAAAAGAGAAGCTCGCATCACAACAAGCACTGAGGGAGTTGGCAACAGTGCTTTGGTTTTTCAGAGCTCAGTTCCCTAGGTCAAACACGGCGATTCGTGGCATTAAGATAACAAAAAACCTGGCTTCTTCCCTCAGACTGGAAGGCATTAAGACCTGGCACTGATGCAATGTGGGGTGAAGTGTCAGTGGATGCCAAGCACAGTTGTGGATCTTTCCATTCCTGCAGGATGCTGCTGGGCCACACAGCATCCATCCACTGCTGTAATTAAACACAACCTTACAAGCATACACACACACACACACATGCATTAATTGCAGGCGGGAGGCCTCCCACTCATTATAGGCCAAATTAAAGCAATCAATTGAAACTAGAGACCAGCAGCGAGGAATTCATTCACAGGGGGCTGTTCTCCTCTATGAAGACTGCTAAGGCTGCGTCAGCTATTTATCTGGACAAAACCTTGTGCACTGACCATGTCTGTCGCACAATCAGCCTGATAATCACCTTCACGGTGAGGTAGCAGGATGCACTTAAAGATGAATACATTTCAGATTGAATACATTTCAGATTAGACTTATTCCATGTTATGAAACCTTTCAAGCGCACTTACAGAGTTATGGTCTTCTCATTGCCAGCAAAGTCTCCTGGCTGACACAAGTGGCTACATGGCTGCACACATCTGCAAGGCATTTTGTATTCAAGTGCCTCTCTTATTTTCTTGCTCTCTTTTCCTTCTTTTGCGTTCTCCAACACAAACAAAGAATGTTGGGGGGGGGGGTCAAAGTGTCAAACATAATGCAAAAAAGCGTGTGTGGCAGGTAGGCTAATGCTTTCTGTTTGTTTCTGTGTTTAGGAACACGTCTGCCAGAAATCAGCCTCTGCATCGCTACAGGCCCACTTTGGGGAGAGCGAGAGCCTGAACATAACCAATTCCAACATTCCCAGTGTTTTCACAAGCACATCGTACTCTTGTCACCAGGGAGCCCCCCCTCCCTCCCTCCTCTCCTTTTCTCTCCTTCATCCACTATCCCCGCTAGGCAGGCCAACTGTTGCTCCAACTCCAGGGCAGATTAGGGGAAGTGCTAGCTCCTGAAAAATGCAGGCCTGCTGCTGCCGCCGCCACTCTCAGCTGAGGATTTATTGGGACTGGCATGGCGGCTCAGGCTTTTGCCTATGGAGCCTCTTAAAGGACTGCAGCAGCAGCTCCAGTTTGTGTTTGAGCTCATCGTGACGCCTTCTTTAGATCACCCCCTTAACTCAGACAGCTCTAGATAGCCAGTAAATGTGAGATCATTTTTGTGCTGCTCGCTTCATGTTTACAAACGGTTAATAAACCAGTTCAGTGAGTGCAGCTAAATTGTTTGCAGGCGGATGTTCCACCGTCTGTCTCGACACAATGACATTGAACAAATGCACCAGGTCACCAACATTAAGCTGTCTGCTGCTATTTGAACATTTAAATGGACAACGTGTTATAGCCAGCCTGAGCCACAATAACAAAACAATTACACCACAGCAACAACAAGATGTGAGCAGTGATGTGTATCCACGGCGAGTGGCCAGGAGCCTCCACAACTAATGCAGTGGCCTAGATCCAGGCTGCACACATCGATCAGATTGACAATTGAGGAGCCGTGTCGTGGCCGATAAGGGTGTTTTATTTTTTTCCTGCAGTTGCTGGGGAGAGGCCCATATTAAGATGAAAGGGAAAAGAACAAAAACTGTGCAGCTGTGCCACAGGCTGTGATACAAACCTGTGTGGGTACCTACCGGACCTAAAGAGGAGGTGGAGGACGGGGAAGGTGGTGGCATGCTCTGAATAAGCAGTGACACAGAGGTCACTGTGCAATGATTATTTTACCTTAGAGCACAGGGCTATATTAATGTGCTTTTCATCGTTCTCGCAGGCTAATATTAAGGATGTATCCCCTCCACTCATTCACTTTTAGTTTAGTGGTACTTGTTCAGGACAGCTAGTCAAAATAAGAAACTGCAGTGCACTTTTATAATACGAGTCTTAAACTAATTACTCTAATTATTGTTAAGTTTCAATAAGCCATGTGTCTTTGCCTTGTCTTCTTTGTATGTTGCAAAAACAGTAATTCATCAGCGCGCTGGCTGCGCTTGCTTTCATCACTTATCATACAGCGCCACCTGCTGGGTGTTAAAGAAACTGAAATAGGAGGCGTTTTAAAGCACGAGGTTAAGTCTGTCCTTCAGTGTCTTTGAATGCTCTGCAGTTCTTTCTTTATGATGCATGCAATATATGTGGAAGGCCTGAGGTAATATTTGATGCTCCTGCACACAGTGAGAAACACTTTTATGTCTGTATGGAAGGCTGTAAATGATTATGATCCTGGGTGAAGGTCTACCTTATAGTGGTGAGTATATCCAGCACTAATCCTGCATAGAATTAGTAGATGGCTTATACAAGTATAGAATAAGTAACAAATGCAATCATATTCAGTCTCATTTAATTAAAATGTGGTATATGTAAGATGTTTGGATGGACGTGCAATGTACATTTTTTATTACTACTTGTTTAAGGGTGAGCTTGGATTCCATTCAGCTTGAAGTTGCACATTTTTATCTTTAGAATAGTTTAGAAAAGCCAAAAACGATCAGCTGCGAACCTAAAATATGAGGATTTAACAGTAAAAAACAAACAAGCAAACAAAAAACTTAGTGGTGCTTCTCCTACAAAGCGACTTACTGGTGCACGCTGCTAATTGTTATTTCTTGACTTAAAGCCAGAGCCACTTCAAAGCATCAAGTCCTCTCTAATGTGTGTGCGTACATGGGAGGACTGCACTACCACAGAATCTCTAGCAGCTCCAGTAAGACATCAGAGGAAGCAGCGGCGGGCACCGTGCACGGAGAAAGGAGGGGAGAAAGATGACTGGGGATATACGGAGTCTGTCAGAAGCAATGTCAGGTCACTGCTCCCCTCATCTGCTCTCGGCGAGCCCCATTCATCTTGGCAGATAGCAATTTATATGTCAAGTTAAGCTCCCTCCACAGACTTGGCTCAGATGTCTTGACTGGGGCAGTACAACTCCACTGACAATTCCATAGTGCAATAACACAATTACAGAGAGCACGACAGAGCTGGGGAACAGCTCTCACAGCCGCACTACATTAACCTCCTTTTACCACAATCGCTGACTTCATGCTCATACAGTGTCAAGGCGATGGCAAGGCCGACTTTAAAGAAATCAGAACCTCTTTAACAGAAAAAAGTCAAAAGGACTTCAGTTAAAACACCTTTAAAAGGGTTCAGATGCCTGAATTCCCAGCTGTTCGATATGCAGAGTGTTGGTATTAACAACAATAATGTAACTGAATATTTAGTAAGGTCACCCATTAAAAAGGAGATTTTCATTCTCAAGTAAATAGATTTTATTTTAGCTAATACTCCAGAAGTGGGGGAAATATTGTAGACTTTGTGACATTCATCTTTCCATTATTATAATAACTAATCAGG
The DNA here is from genome assembly GCA_015106715.1 of Bujurquina vittata. Classification (NCBI taxonomy): domain Eukaryota; kingdom Metazoa; phylum Chordata; class Actinopteri; order Cichliformes; family Cichlidae; genus Bujurquina; species Bujurquina vittata. Next base: position 12,437 of record VUQK01031789.1, read on the forward strand.
TTAAACTTCACATTGACAACATTAATTCAAATAAATACGATAAGCTTACAAAGCACATGTACCGTGCATTATTGAAGGCTTACTCTGTGAATCCATCAGCTGTGTTCTTGTATTCTGAGCAGAGGAAACACAGAGAACAGAGTCGAGGCCTCTCACCGAGGGCATCACACACTGCTTGAATGCAGCGACATTTGAAAAAGCTAACAAAAAGACAACAACTAGGGCTTTGTGTTTTTGTTTATCTAGTTGATTCCCGATAAACCATGTATGTTATTGCTTTTATTTTATAGTTTTTTAACCTGTGATTTTATTTGCACTCTTGTGTATTTTGTGTATTTGTGTATTTTGTTGTTCAGCACTTTGGTCGGCACTTGCTGTTTTTTTAAAGTGCTTTATAAATAAAACTGGCTTGGCTTGGCTTGGCTTAAGGGGATTTCCAAAATTTTCCTTTAAAAGCTCACCTCTGGTTTTATATGT
>VUQK01031793.1:0-10799 GCA_015106715.1 Bujurquina vittata
CCTCAGCCCCGACTTATCGAAATGGCTTAAATTCTTCCTTTTTAAAGGCTCCGTTTCCATAAATATCCTCTGGCTCCCTCGTGTGTAACAGACGGCTCAATATCCACAACATCAAACACTTTCGCAGCAAGGAGGAAGCGGAGAAACATCAGCTCCTTCCGTGAATTTGCCCCCAAACGCGTGAGCCATTACTCGCCTTTCTCGCTCTCTCGCGCCGATCCTGCTCCTCCGGCTCCCGGTAGCGGCACAGCTCCGCAGGCTCGCGCTCTCCGCGGGGACTGCCGGAGCAGCAGCGGCCGTCCTGGGGTCCGCTCGTCACGGAGAGCCTCCGTCCACGGTGGGCGGAGATAGGAGGGTGGGATTCGGGCTGCGCAGGCCCCAGCCCATCGACACCGAGATGTGGATCATGATAATGGAAACAAGGAGTCTGACAGGGAGTGCGTTTATGCAACACGATCCCTCCATTTGGCCGTACAAATAAGACAGAATACACCAGTAGTGGATGCTGAAGGTTGTATATATAACTTCACAGAAATATCTATACCACCACTATATTTTACTCTATGATAGAGTTGATTTTTCCTTTTTAAAGAGTTCTTCTTCCCCGTCCTTGCCGTCGCCATACAAACCCCCCCAAACAAGCCCTATTAACAATTAACAAGCACACACAGAACATCAACGACAGGTTTGCACGATAGCAGATAAAAATGGAGGAATGACAATATGAAACAAATATTATAAAGAGTCACGAGTTTACATGGAATTCGTCTTAACTGCCTTTTTATTTTCAAGTTCTTTGACTGTGATGTTGACTGTGTTTTTCGCTTTTGTAATTGTGCTTAGTTAATGTTGTTGTGATTTGCACTTCAGGGCCACCGTACCTTTGGGGCTTTCTCACTAATATTGTAGTGTTGGGTCATGAAGCCACAGGTTTGAGTTTTCCGTACACATTAAATTCTTGGTGTATTTCTTAATTATATATGATTGAAATATTCCTTTGTATCTTTAGCATTTAGTTCCTCGTTTTATTTCCCATTTATTGACATTAGTATTGTGGTTAAGGTTATTCTGTTTCTTCATAACTTTCCTCTCACGGTCTTGTCTCTGTGCGTTATCACTTCCTGTTTTATTTTGGTGGTCTCTTGACTTCTGCATCTTGTTTTCAGTTGCACTTCTTGTCTCGATCCTTGATTAGTTTCACCTGGTTTTCGTCCCCCTGCTCTTGCCATGCCCCTCGTTAACCCTCGCTGTGTGTGTCTGCATGCCCCTGTGTTCGCACTGCATTGTTGCTGTCTTTGTGTTTCTCTGTGAGTATGGATTTGAGTTCTTTTGGACTCTGTTTTGCATTTGGGTTCAGATTTATGGTCTGGGATTTTATTTCTCTCAGCAAAATAAAAGGTTCGCCTTTTGTGTTTGAGCCTTGTCCTGTTGCATCTTGCATTTGGGTCCCAACCTGCTGCGCTTCACTAAAAGCACTGAGGTGTAGTGGTTCCCAGTTTTGGGCCCAGGATTTTGAATTACCAGAGTTTTTGGATTCTTGTGTTCTTTTGGTTTTATTGTTGTTCTGGTGCTGTTTGTACTCATTGTCGGGTTCAGTTCTTCTTGATTGCTGTGTCCAATGAGCCTCTGGCTCCTGTTTCTACTTTGATTGATCAGTTTAAGTTTTGTAATTGTGCTTTGGTTCATATCTTGATGATATTTCTTCATTGTTTATTCCTTCAGCCTTTTTCCTGCCTTTGTTCATACCTGTGTCCTGCAATCTTGTCTTGCCTTTGTGTCTCACTTGTGTTCAGCTCTGATTTGTCTCCTGTTGTCTGATTTAAGGGGTCACCACAGTAAATCACCTGCCTTCATCTCACCTTCTGTATGTCACTACATCACGAACCTCCTCTGAGGTCTTCCACCTTTCCTTCTGCCTGGCAGCTCCATATTCAACATCTTTTATCCAGGATATCCACATTCCCTCCCATGCACATCTCCAACCCTCTCAGCCTGGCCTGTGCCTCTGATGGACTCATTTCCATCCTGGTCACTGCCAGTGAAAATGTGAACATCTTCAACTCTGCCACGTCATCTCCTGTCTTCCTGTCAGCACCACCATATCCAAACCATACATCTTAGTAGGTTTCACTACCATCTTGTAAATCTTCCCTTTTTTTTCTTGCTGCTATCCTGTGACACTCGAATCCACCTACTCCACCCTGCGTGCACTCTTCACATCTCTTGTGCACAAGTGAAGAGTGTGCAGACAGGCTGAGGCTGCATAAATAAAACTGAAGTGAAATGAGGAAGTGTTACGTTGTAGCTGTATTTTACTGTGTACTAAACTGTTAATCTTACAGTAAATTCTTGTGGTTTTAAAGCAGTACATTGTTAACAGTAAGCTACTGTTGATTGGACAACAAACATGGTGGTTTACTATGAAACATCCTCTGTTACTGTGTGAAAAAGAAAAAATCATGGGAAGTAAAGACATTCAAGGTGCTCATAGATGGTTCAAAGTGACCACATGAGTCTGCGTATGGGTCAGTCATACGCTAACATATCTATAGCTTCTTTCACAGCACGTTCTACTGATTTAGATTTTATTTTTCTACTTTCAACCCTCCAGGTAATGTTTTCCACTTTTTTTTTTCACAATCAAGGTCAACTTTTAAAGCATGAAAGAGTGAGTATAGCAATAAAAGTAGATAAGGTTGATCTGCTGAAATATATGTAGCAAGTCTTAAGTTGATTATCAAAATGAAAACTTGTGGTTTCCTGGAAGGCAAGGAAACTACAAAACTATAACATGTAAAATTATCATGGACCAAAAGCTGCAGAAATACTGACATGGTCCTTTTGAGTCCCTCAAACACAGCTTACTGAAACAGTGGGTTGTTTATCAAAAGATGGTTAATAAAAATCCCAGTTTGAGTCTACTATCAACATGTTGAGTCAAAGTGCTGGGCTACTGAAATAACCCAGATGTTATTTTTAACTCTCCAGTTTTTACTCTAAACACATGATCATATGGTTAAAATCATGTGTTTGAATTTAGGACTGAAGAGTCAAAGGGCGTCCTTACATTGTTATGAACCGCTGCAGCCGTTAACTGGAATGGTTTCATCATGATTTTGGGGAACAACTCAACTGTCTGTGAGTAATTTCCTTTAAAAGGACAGAGGTGACCCTGACCCTGACCTTTCTCATTTTCATAGATAAACCAGCTTTTGTTTAATTTATTATGGAGGCATTCTAGCATTAATACCCACCTGTGTTTGGGAGCGATAATATCCTCAGCAGGTAGGGGAGAAGCTGGCGGACGCTATTGTACTGTATTCTGCCAATTCAATCCTTTGGGTTTATACTGTTTTCAGTAATATGGTGCCAAGAAAATAAAATGATGCCCATTAGATAATTTGGCAGAGGAGAAGAGTCTCAGCAATGCACACAAACACACACACAAGTCTAACAGAGAATGCCCCAGAAAAAGACTGGACATGACCTAAAGTTATATTTCTTAATCAACCTCAAGCACACCTATAGTTAAGCAAGTAAAATGTGTTTGCTGGGCCTATAATTGTAAGTGTATCCAACCTCTGACCATGAGTGAAAGTCGAGTTTCCTGCGTGACAGTCTGATGTAAGATGGGGGTTTTCTTTTCTTTTTGCTATTTTTCAAGTAAAAAATTAATAAGCAATAACATTAAAACCACTAACGTCAGAAGTTAAGAGTATTGATCATGGTTACTATATGAAGCTCTGAGCGCTGGCATTCCAACTTTGATACCCACCTAAACACTGCTGCAAACCAAGTGCACACAGTCCTAGTTGACGCAGTGGCTTCGACCAAGAGGAAATACATGCTCTTCACTCAGCGACAGCAGACAGAAAATTTTTTACAGCCTGCTACAAAAAATATTTTGGTCTTTTTGGATCATAACAGCTCTATGGTGGGTGGTCTTTGATTTATAACTCATGCACTTGGATACTGTTAAGGTTTAAAGTTAGAGGACTAACTGCTTGAATGACAAGGACACACCTTTGATAACTGGAATCACTGAACTGAACCTTGCCTCTGTATGTGTGCTGTATTTTGATTTGATTTATATTATGGCCTGTCCCCTGTTACCCTGCAGTCGATAAGCGGATGAAGATGGATGGATGGATGGATGGATTATGGCTTGCTGGATGTTACAGTCCATCCAAGAATTATGTGCTCCAGTTTTGGTGAATGAAATTCTAGTAATATATTAGACTGTTACTTAACAGTAATTAGAAGATCAGTGTCTGTAAAATGCACCTACACAGGTTATGGATGCAGCTTGCTAACCAGACTTACAGGTATGAGACCGATAACCAACTCAACTCTCCGGTCTAAATACAGTCACTTCTAGCTCCAATACATCCTGTGGTGGTCATAGACAGTATACAGGAAGTAGCTACCATGATGCCACCCATCATGGTGGTGAGTGAAGTCCTGTTGAGGCCTCAAGCTGAGCAATTTTGATATCATGATGTTTTGCAAGGACATGAAACCGGAAATCCATTGGCTAATGACTTGTTAAGCTAATCGCTGGGGCTAGTCATTGGAATGGATAATCCTTCTCTCTGACTCCTAGGATAACCATAAGTTCAATATAACCAGAAACCAGTGACTGAGAGATCAAAGTAATTTGGACAGTATTTACTGAGGTCATGGAGAAATGCAGTTTTCCTACTGATACATGACCACTAACCATACGATGTTAATTTGTCCACCATTACAATGTAGGATTAAATGAATAGCCTCCAGGAAACACTGCCATCTACAAAGGAAATACATGCGTGCATCATGTCCAATACATCAGAGATCTTGAACAATGTGCACATGGCATCACATGAGAAACCTCAGTAGACTTCTATAGCAGAAGGCCATCTGCAACTACAAGGGTCACCCCTGCTGGCCATTAAATTAAATGCAGATTTAAGAGACTTCTGATTTCCAATGTTCAATGTCAATCCAACATCCACACTCCACACATCCCAATCAGATTGAAGGGAAACCCAGAAAAAGGCTGGCCTATGGAGGGCCTATTATCCAAAACCCAAAGGATTTGCAGCCATTTCCAGAAACTGCTGTAAACCTGCTGTGGTCCCATATCCATGCCCAGACTGATCAGGACTGTTTTGTCAGGGTGAAGGAAACCTAGATAGTACTAGTTAGGTGGTTTTAATGTTGTGGCCAATTGGTGTGTCTTAGGCTTTGTTTCTCACATCCATATTTTTTAACATTTACAATAAACAGATTATTTCTGCACGAAACACGATGGAACTATAAACAGGTGAACCCTTTGAAAACAAATTTCTAAACTTCTCGTTATGCTATTGTTAAAAACTTCACCTCGTTTAAGTTATTAAAAATCCACAAAGGAATGAATAAATACTCAGTGAGCTACAGTTTAAAACAGACACATTTTATGATTAAAAACCAGACGGGGTTTTTGTTAAAATTGTTACATGTAAAGAAACATCGGTAGACAAAATTCAAAAAATATAAAATAAATAAAAGTGAAACAATCGATCAGACAAAATGTTTTGTCGGCTTCCAGACATTTCTCCACAGTCTCAGTTGACGATATTCACATTTGACATCAATACTGTTGATAAATGAACACAAAGTAAGTTAATAGGTGACATTATCAATACGTCTAAATGAGTGTACAAGTGCGCATGTCCACAAATGCATGCAGGTGTTTACAGATTAACTGGCAAAATGATCCATGAAAATAAAAAAAAAATAATTTCTTTCTTTTTTTTTTTCTTTTTTTGTTGTGTGTTGACCTGCAGGTCACATAAATGCTATATAAACCAAGGTTTGGGGGCTAGGTTGAAAGGTCTGCAGTCTTATTGGTTGGATAATATGTGTTTAAAGCTAGCTATTCTTTCTACTGTTAAACTGACGTGACAAAGATACAAAAATGACAAAGAAATGGAACTTGTGAGTAGAGAATATATGAAGTCGCAGACCAACTGTTCCATATAAGAAATCTACACCTACAAACCACAGAGCCATGCCTTCACTCTGCTTCTCCCCGCCATGCATCACATACAATTTGCACCAACACAGAGGTCAGACAAAATCCAGTACACGACATCTCTAGTACAGTGCATGCTCTCATTTTCACGTGCCCCAACAACAGATATAATTTTTGCAGATTTGTTAACATTGCAGATTATTTTTAGAGTAACTAGTTCAGGTAAAAGTAAAAACTAGTGGTTGAAAGTTGTCTTTCTTAAAAAAAAAATGTGGTTGAGTAATTATTTTTATTAGGTATACTGTAGAATTTAGCTAGGTCAGAGGTTCCCAACTTTTTTGGTTGCATATTTTCATGGTTTGTACCCATTTCAGACATCTGAAATATCTGAAGAGTTCAATCCCTCAAGAAATAACACCAAGGAAAAACTAAATTAAGAGCTAACATCAACATGCTAACACTTCAAAAAAAACCTTAATGCTGATGTCACTGGTTTAATGTACAGCTGGCAGTTGACAATCTAAAAATGATTGTGGTTTTATCTTGTTTTATTTTTTGTATTTTTTCTAATTCAGCTGAATTATAAATAAATGTACAGCCTTGCTAGTTATTACAAAATGTCAGTGTGGCCAACGTATTGATAACATTAACATGCTAACACTTACAAAAGTAACTAAAATGCTAATGTAACTAGTTTAACACAAAGCTGGCAATTAACAATTATAATAAAAAAAATCACCGTGACACTTTCTGTTTAGAAAACACCTTCTGGTTAGGTCTTATTTTATTTTATAATTTTTAAATTTAAAGAAATTACTAGCTGCTAGCATCAAAATGCGAATACTGACAATAACAAAATGCTGATACAGTAATTTTAATGTAAGGCTGACAATTAACGAGCAAAGTAAAGATAAATATTGAGCTATATTCCATTATGCTAACCTGTGTTTTGTTTTTGCTTTTTTTTGGGGGGGGGGTCACATTTAGCTTTAAAATGTTAATGTCTTACAATATACAAAGTAAAGATGGGTAAAGTTGGCAATAATCAAACTATTCCGAATTGCTAGTTTTGTTTTCCAACAAATATGGAAGAGAGAATTTTAATGTTTTCTCTTGTTTCTTAAATCCAGTGCAACTTTTCCATTTACAGCAGTGGCGAACCCAAACGCCCACCTTACCAGGCTGTAGTGCGTTTAGTTTGTCTCACAGTAATTTTTATAATGTAATTTAGCTGCATTACATTTAATTACATTTACATCTGATGCTTACGTTATCACGTCTTTTAGCATTTTAAACAGCAACATTTGCAATCCGTAAACTGAACGAGAATCATATTGTTGGCAGGCGATTAAAAAAAAGACTTAAGGAAAATGTAAAAGGAAAAAATCTGGAGTTGGGAACCACTGAACTATGCAACCATGATGATACCAAACCAGGGTTCACAAGGATACATTAAGTGCTCTGAACATTGATTACAAACACCTAAAGTGGGACCTTTGTAGAGAGCTTCAGCATGCAAGTCAAGGAGAAGAAAAAGCTGCCACATTATGGCAAGTTTGAAGGGAAATCAATTTCCAAGTGCATTTCTGGAGTTTTACTAAGATATAAGCAGAAGAGGGAAGCCTGCCTGAACTGGACCTCCTGTTGTCCACTCCACCAATAATGCCAAAATACCACCACAGCAAATATTTTAAATCTCCAGGAGTGTAAGGGACTGCGGTCGGATTTAGCTCCAAAGCAATGGCACAAAGAAAGCAGCTGTTTGCAAATTTATATATAATGAAGTAATGCCAAGGGCAATGGTTCCGTTTGACTCACCTCTTACTGAAACACAATAAAAACCAAGATAGAAAGAATACCCTTGATACCTCAGGTAGCTGGCTCCTGGTGTTTTTTTTTTTGTTTTTTTTTAAAGGTATGAGAGGCACGTTATGATAAGAGGGGAGTACAACTGTGCACAACACAGGTCAAAGGCACAACACTGGACACAGACGAAAGGAAAGGACACCTAAGGTGCTTTGAACGGCTACAGAAAACAAGAAGGGGGAAATAAAAGTGCTCCTGTATGACACGTTTGAGCATTTAGCTGCACAAAGTCTGCTCATTATTCTGGTTTATAGAAGAAAATGGCACAACACACACTCAGGACAGGAAAAAACCAGGGAGCATGAAAGAAATAAAAGACCGTCACTGTGGGCGAGTTCAGATTACACAACCATACATCTATTCTATGATTACAATATTCTTTCTCCTCAGTCCGTGCTTGTGAGTCACAGCCCACAGTCATCCCGATCACCCTTAACTAACAGCACCTTCTTAATGGCAAATTTATGGAGGTGTGTGTTTTTGATGGGCTGATGGTTCCCTGTCATTCACAACTCACGTTCCTTGTGTCACATTAATTTATCAATTAATTAATTAAAGGCTCACATGGAACTCAAAGTTTTGTTTGTTCCCTCTGCAGGAGCACATCAGTAACCCTCAAAGCATGCACGTGTGCGTAATTTTCCACCGACAGAGCAAGTCATTTGTGTGATTCTGCCTGTTTTGATATCCTAGCAACTGTACCTCTTTCCTCACTCTTGTCCTTGCGCTCAGTATCAATCACAGTACTGAGGTGGGCTTATGACTCAATAACTTTCCCAAAAGATTAGCGCCACTGCGCCACAGGATCAGGCTAAATGGCTGCCTGTCCTTGAGGTTTTGTCCTTTACCCTCATCTCAGTGTTAACCAACTGTGGTCAACCCACAGTGAAGCTGCTTTGTGGCTAAAAAGACAGGGTTATCATGTGAATTCAAAGCTGGAAAAGATTAGCTCTTAAGAGCACTGTATGCTAACAAATAAACTCTGTTTATGATTTGCTTTATTGGGACATCACAAGCATTTGCCCTCCAGATTTTTCAAACTACTGAGTTATTTGAGGCCTTTCTTAACCTTATCTAAAGCTTCTTATTGATGTGCAGTGAAGAAACAGTAATGTTCAGAGGCAATATTTTTCTATAAAAAAGGCAGTACCTTTGGGAGCAACTAATTAAATTTTTCATATCCTCTTTTAAATATTTTTAAATGTTCACAATACAATCTAATGCTTCTGTGTATTGCACGTGGCCAGTACCACAGATCAGCATGACGATGACTTTAAACACCCTTGTCTAGTGTCTCAACATGTACAGTAGCAGTCAAAAGTTTAGAACCACTCACCATGACTGTATCCAAACTTTTGGCTGGTACTGTGAATGTACTGCATGTTTGATAACTCTGAAAAGGCAAGATATATTTCCTGCCAGAGCAGGCTGTCCCAGAAATATGCCAGATTACCAGAGCCAAATTGAATATTGCTGTCTCACACGATGTCCTACTCATGCTGCTGATAAAACCTCCCTTTGATACAGAAAGTCATCTTTAAGATAAGCATTATTTGACAATAAAAACCACAAGGTGTTGTTGAAATGCATCAAAGAGAGTTAAAAACAAAACCCTGACCAGCTTGTTGTCCTGAGCAAGTAGAGCAGCAATGATTTGAATCCCTGCACAATGACTGAGCGGGGCAATCAATGTTTGGCACCAAAACGCTCTCTGACTCCAACAGAACTGTGAGTGGAGGCAGCTTTTAAAGAATAAAGCTTGCTGGCTACTATAAGAAGCTTGAGATCATGATGGAGAGCTGTCAAAACACTCTGCAGAGTGTTGCTCAGAAGTGGCAGGAAAATGATACGCGTATGAGCGTGTATGAGAATCAGCACTGTAGAGAACAGCCCCGCGACACGCTGACTGATAGTTCATAAAAGTCTTTCCACGATTAGCAGCGGGCCCTGAACTTTCAAGTCTTTTGAGATTTTATTCCTGCCTTGACCATCCATTATGATGACTTTGCACCCTGTAATAAAAGTTTCTCAGCAAATCTTTTGAGACAAAATTCCCACTACTCCTTTCTGTGCTTCTCTGCCATCCCCTATTTTTATCTGCAAACCCCAACAACACCCCACCAGCCTTTGCACTGCTGACCCCCCATCTCTTCCTCATGCACAAGCACCCTGAATTGACAGCAGAGATACACATCCTGACTCAGACAACTGGGTCTGTCACTTCCAGACAGAGCTTTGTGTTTGAGAGCCAAGAATTGGCACTTGTCGCCATAGCCCCAGGTTATTAAAGCCCCTTCATAGCATGCCACCATCACAGATCTGGTGCAGACACATGTGACAGCGCTTCACTTAGAGGCCGGGTGAACATGAATGGAGGAGGGGAGGGGAAAGAGGTAATGGTGAAAAAGTGAAACAGGAAAGGAGAGAGTTGGAGGAGGTAGGATGAGAGGGCGGCTGTTTTGACTGTTTCCGCCCACGAGTACGATGAGTCAGACACACCTTATTCAATGCCACATGTTGAATTCAGCCTCCCTACAGTCTCTATAATTGTTTTGTGTCTAGAAAGATTACTGCCACTGCAAATGGCACTGTGGGTAAAACACTGTAACATGTTGTAATTAAAAACACCACCTTCTAAAATACAGCAGTATTAGGTAAAAAAGTCGGAAGCAAACACTAAAGTGAACTGAGCACTGAGATTAGTGTTTTTAACAAATTCTCAGTCATCTGGCCACAGAATAATATCTTTTGAACACACACACACACACACACACACACACACACACACACACACACACACACACACACACACACACATATGGTGTCTGGCAAAAGAGCTCTAGACAAAACACGGATTTCTTTAAAATCAAGCTCTTTATTTTTAACGAGTCACTTTTAAAACCAATAAATACAAAAAACACAACCTGTGACTGAG
>VUQK01031795.1:0-11698 GCA_015106715.1 Bujurquina vittata
CAATTATAAACATGCCCACACCTCACATAATAGTGTCCCTTTTTATAATTGTTTAATATCCACGTCCAGACACATGTATATGTGTCTGGACGTGGATATTAAACAATTATAAAAAGGGACACTATTATGTGAGGTGTGGGCATGTTTTTGGTGCATCTACCAGGCGCCTGCCTTCATCTAATGGGACTCCAAAGCATTCACTGGTCACCAATACAGAGAAAAGTAGGGTGAAAGCAGCTAATAGAGAGCTCAGCCAGAGAGGAATCAGCTGTGGTTAGGAGTTTACAGCCCATGGGTGGTGGGAAAATAAAATTTAAAAAAAAATCACGTAGGCAATAAATAATTAAAAGCTTGCCTACATGCTGCCGTTATTCGCTTAAATAAACGCCACCACCCTGTAAAAGTGAGCCGTAAAGGAAGAAACAACTGAGGGATAACTATATGCGGGGCACACAGCCGAGTAAGGGGGAGAACATAAAACCAGGATATTCACTGATGTATGGTCGAGTGCCAGCCAGTGTGGCGTAGTGCGAATGAGAGCCAAGGAATGCCAAGTGTGGAGCTGAAAGAATAGAGAAACAAAAAAGAGAAAGAAAACAGAGCGAGATGAGGAGTGTGGGAGAGAATCTACAGTATGTCAGTCTTATAAAAGAGCTGCTCCCACACGCTGTAAAATAACAAGATGAAATCTTATCAGTGGCAAGCAAAGCAAAAAAGAGGAGAAACGGTGTGAAGCCGACCCCCGGGGAGCCAGCTCTTCAGCACCCACAGAGGAAGAGAGAGAGAGCGCCGCTAATGAAGAGTTAGCATGGTATTCTCATCTATGCTGTTTTTCCTCTTAATCTTATTTTTGCATAAAACGACTTGTTTCCAGCGCTGTTTTGGTTACTAAAGGTAGCTGAAACAATGATAAACACTGATGCTCATTTATTTTCAGGGACATTTAGTGGGACTGGAACTAAGTAAGACTCCTGTTAACTGTCCAGTTAAAGCTGCTGCACAGGGAGTCTGTAAAGCTTTGGATTTCTCCGCATATAAAAGCCGTTCACAGGGCTGCAGTAAGAGAAGGTGCCTCTGATACAGCCCTTGGTGTTGTTCCTTAAATATCATAAATATTGGACCAACTGACAAATCATGTTGTGGCGCTCAGGGATAAAAATAATGAAGCGTGGCTGAAGCAGTAAAGTCTGCATAAAGATAAGGTTGTGGAGGACTTTCACCTTTTAAACTGGGATTTATAACCAATGGAAAACCAAAAGTAAATGATTACGGTTGCATTATTACACATGCGATATTTCCCCGTGTGCAGCAACTTTTCCTGAGCTGCAAAGCTCTGCTGCTACAAAAACATGACTTGTGAGTTCTGATTATGATGCTGATTATGATGTTTTGGGAACAACACCAACAGCGATATCAGATCAGGTACTTGGTACCCAAAGCATTTGCTTGCTGGTGTCTTTTCGCCACTTTTCTAAAGATAAAAATGTGAGGAGAGGGAAAAAATGCCAAAATGAATATGGATGAAAAACTGTGTTGTATAGCTTATTACCCACAGCTGTAATATAACCTCTTTCTGAGAATACCATTAGGCAACTGCTGGAGGCTGCAACATCTACTGTGGAGGAGCCAACATACTTAATATAAAGCCTTTTTAGCTTTAAGGGTAGCATTAGCATCACTATTCTTGGACAATTTTCCTATCAAGCATCCCCAGCCATTAAACCAATAACAGGCACTGCTTAAACTGCCTAAATTACTTAATGTCTGATCTCTGACATAATCATATTTATGTACAACAGCCAAAGATTGTAGCTGCTGTATGGGAGAAAGGATGTGTGATCTTTGGGGACAGAAAAATCTTGAAATTAGTACTTCAAAAACTCATATTGGGGAAATGAGAGACCAGCATAAAAAATTATGGATAAAATATCTGAAACTTGCACTTTCTCAACAAGTTCTTTTAGATTTGGTACATAATGTGGTGCCTCAGACCCCTAAATGCAAAACTGTGGTTTCTACAGGGCTCCAAATCTGCTGTCAGAAATCAGACATTAAATTGTTTTAGGGACTTCAAGCATCCATCATTCTGTTAACGTGAGCTCTTCATAGAGCCATCGTACTAGATATTTACTCTAGTTTATTTTAAAATGGCTCTCCAAAAAAAGATTCTTCAAAAACATCTAAAACAGGCAAATCTGTGATAGTCAGGTGGAAAGTTTTATTTTATTAATTTTTTTTAATCTGATGAATTGACATCAAACTAATCAAGTGATGTTGGCTGAAAATGCAAGACCTGCTATAGTTTACTTGTGTGTGAAAAAAACCCAAAAAAAATCTAATTTCGATACAAAGTCTCCCTTTTTTGTTTCGCTGTCATTTATAAACTGCATGCATGCCGTGCTACAGTGGAAAGCAGGCTGAGCCGAGGGTCACCTGAAATAGGTTCATTTGAACTGGAAACAAGTGAAATTTCACACCCCTTGCTTTTAGAAAAATAAGATTTGAAGGCTGTGTAATGGATTAAATGACTGTTAAGATGGATGTTGGCAGCGTAAGCTTAGGCAGTGTTTTCAAATAACACTAATACAGGTCCACAGAGGGGAGGAGTGTTATTTTTAATTCCAATATTGCAGAAACAGCAAAAACAGTGTACTCTGCACATACTGTGTCCAGACTAATGATTGTGCATCCTTCTTTGCCACCCTGCCCTCTCCTAAAGCCATGTTTTCCTGAATGTTTACAGTGTAAGCGATCTTAATGACTCCTGCTTGCCATCCTCTGATCTGTGTGCTGACAAACTGCACACCACTGCAGGGTGTGAAAACTGACTGACATCACAAAGGAGGAACTTCCATTAAAGTAATTACAAAGCGTTTCTGTGCACTTTATCCCGACTGGAGATAAACATTAACAGAGATAATAAAGTCAATTTCACAGGCTCTCTTCCCTCCACAGTTATCAGCCACAGCAGAACATTCACGCAATCTTTGGACCATTTGCATCACAGGCTGACATTTGCAAAGAAGATATTAGCAGAACATGACCTCCCGCATTTATAGACCATCATGGGTATGGGCTAGAGCCTGATAAAGCTGACTGTGGTCTAAAAACTGATGCAGGCTCAAAGACACTTGGAGCAGCTAGGTCTGACCTTTGCCCTGGTTCCTGGGTGGCAGCGGCGGCCCATCAGCCACCGGGGAGGAGCTGAGGTCGGTGGAGGCGCTGTACATCTGGTTAGTGAAGGCGCTGTAGGAGAGACGCTGCTGCTTATCCCTCTGGCTGATGAAGCCTGGCAGGGAGAGCCTGTCGTGGGGTGAGAGGCTGGAGGAGTGGCAGAAGCTCTGAGGCCTCGGAGAGCGGTCCTTCTTGATGGGACTGGGCTGCAGAAAGACGTATGACAGATGAGACTGAGTGACATCAGCCACTGTAACCTGACCATAGACATGGTAAAAGATGGGCGCAACTTCCAGCCAACGCAGGAATGCCTTAAACGTGCATTCTTTCTAATGGCCAGCAGGTGGCAGCAACTCTGCAAACAGATTTCTGGTTCATGGGAAAAAGCCTTCAGCATCTTTGATCTGTGACCTCAGCAAAGATTTTCATGATGATTTTATGAGCTCAAATGAGTTCCATTTTCATATAATGAGGTTTTTTTTGCAAATTTTTATTATTCTAAGAGTCAGATAAGCAGTTTTTATATAATATAGTTATTCTTCAATGCAGACCTATAAACTAAAATGTTAAAATATCTCAAGTCCACAAAACTTGATAGATTTTGCTGAACCTGAATGGTGATGTTGGTCAACCAACATTATCAGCTGATATTGGCCCATCACAGATATGGAGACAGCTTGTGTAGCCCAGTATAATACAGAGTAACTTCAAATTCAATGGTCATAACACTCAGCACGGACTGCAGCACATGTAGAAGGTATGCATTACAGCTGAGGAGAGGGTGTTGCCTCACAGCTAGAAGATTCCTGGTTTGCATCTCCTGATTGGCTGAGCCTTTCTTTGTGTATTTTGCATGTTCTCCCTGTCTCTGCACAGGTACTCCAATTTCCTCCACATTTCAAAGACATGCTGTCTTGGTGCAGCATGCCCAACATGCTGCAGAGTGGCTCCTGCTTTATTCTCTTTTTATAGAATAAATTGCTGTATTAATATAGCTTGTAGTGTAAAGAGCTTTGATTGCTGAATAAGACTTGGAAAGTGCTATATAAATGCCAATAGGACATTTTCTTTGACATAAGTTTTCAGATTTATTTCTTAGGCTGTAACTTCCCAGCTGTGCCGATTTACTACAATAACATATCAGAATTTAAACTGGCAAAATGTGGAAACAGTGAGGGGTATTGGTTTTTTTAGTTTCTGAAATCCAGTTCATGAAATGTGAACATTTTCAGATTGTACTTAAACTTCTTTGCACTAAAAAAAGCTAATTAGTAGTCTGGACCACTTAAGTTAAAATTTACCTGTGTGGCCCGTGTACTAAAATGAGTTTGACACCCCTGCTCTACATATAAGAATATATTGGGAAGCTCTGTTTTGATGATGTGTGGGCGATAGCGAAAATAAAGCAAAGAGTGAGACAGCAGCTGGGCTGCAGAGGAAATCTGAACAGTCATATCTGACCTTCAATCTAACTCATAACCAGTTTTCTTATTAAATTCAGTGTTGTGCTCAAACCTTATCATCCAGGTCATCATCGCTCTCATCCATCTCCTCCAGGCGGAGGCTCCATTCGTACTCCACGTGGATGTGGGGGTTGAATTTCCCCTCTGCAGCCTGCACAAGCTGACACAAACACATACGTTATGCAAACCTATAGCTCTGTGGTCTATTTTAGGAAACAAATCATTACTATTTAAAATGGCTACACGATAACGAAGGTGGAACAAAACTGGCTGCTAATTAGAGCCCAAAGATAACTATGAATACAAAGCAGCAGCACAACAAGATATAATGGGGCAGCATAAAGAGACCAATGTCATAGGTTAGACTGAGTCAGAGCCACATCAGTCATCCTTTAAGACAGCAGTTTGTAGAGGCAACACAAACATCAACTGCAGTTAAAAATGTTTATTATTTCTTCTTCTGGTACAGTAAGATTTTGGTTACTTTTCTCACCTCCTCCCCCCACATAAATGCCTTCAACAATTAACTACATCCAGTAAATACACACAGGCTACCAGTTACCACCCATTATCCTAACCGTCACTGAGGAGACAAGAACACACTCTTTATTGTCATTATACACAAAGTTCTTTGTGCAACTTGTGTGTACAGTGACAATAAAGAGTCTATTCTTTACCCCTCTGTTTAACACACTGTCATAAAAGAGAAACAGAAGCTTTGTTAAACTAAAAAAACCAAACTCTACTCCACTAATAATGTACAACGGACAAAACAAACTACTTCTGAGCCGTATTCAGAGGCTGTCTGAAATTATAAAATGATTAAATAAATACATTTGTTAAGCACTTTATGATTATTATTGTTTATGAGACATTAGTTTTCGTCTTCTGTTTATTTTTCTTATTCTCGTTTTTATTTTGGTGAAATTTAGATATAAAAGTGATGCCATTTTTAATGGCATACTATGTAAAAAGGGTGGGTGATATAAGCTAAAATTAATTTTTTAAACAGATTTTTTTTTACATTTAATAATTTTTTCAAGACATTATCAATGTACCAGACCTACTGGGTTCTGATGCTGCCATCAGTTTACCTAGCAACAGGCCAAAATAGCCCATTTCTGGTGTTAAAGCATCGGTAACACCTTATCAAAGCATCGCATCATATTCATTTCACACTAATAACATCTAATTTAGCAAAAAAAATCCTCATTTTTCATATCTTCCAATTGTGATGTTTATTGTATCGTTACATAATTTATGTTTCCGAGATGATGGTTGGTCCATTAATCATGCATAGATATAAATACATTTTGCTGTGAATAATCATACAGTGAGTCCAACGTTGATCTATTTATTTATACAAACACGATCTATCACCCTTGCAAAACCTTAAACAGACCAAGTAATATTGCGACATGAGCATATACTAGTAAAATAAATCCCAATATGTTGCACAAGGGAAGAGATCTTCACACTATGCGCCTCCAATTTCATGATTTGGTTACAGAGGATGAGTCAACCTTTATGGTGTCCAACACCACCCATCACTAGGATATGTGTAAATAAAACGTTGTTATAGGTAAATAATGAAACAATAAAAATATGTCCAAATCAGTTTATTTTTTTGAGAGCCCACACAGCATTTAATGTGTTTTTTTGTCTTCCTTGCTCATTTGAGCATTAATAACAAACATACATCAACAATTACTTCCACTCTGCTGCTGCTGTGGCCCGCGGCTGGAGAGACATTTGACTGCCATCTAGTGTTCATACTAAACTGCCCAGTAACTGGTGAAAATACTGTATGTAGCTGTTTGTAAATTTGATGTCCAGCTGGTCGGTCCTGTACTTACTGCCTCCTCACACTGAGTGTTCCTCAGTCGCCTGGCAACATCCAGCGCTGTCTCTCCGTTCTGATTGGCTAAAGGGTGAGGACGAATAATCAACAGTTAGGAGTCTGATAGGTGATGACATTAACTGGAGGATGAAGCTCAGCATGTGACTCACTGATGTCAGTGGCAGGCTTTCCCCTCAGGAGTAACTTGAGGCACTCGGGCTTTTCGTACATGCAGCAGTAATGCAAGGCGGTGTTCCCCCACTCCGTCTGCTTATCCAGGTTACCGCTGAGTTTAAAAACACACACACACACACACGCACACACAGGTCACATGCCTGAGAGTGTTTTCCACAGTCCTGCAGCTTCAGGTTAATGTGTTATTGCTCAGGATTTTGAGGTTTAGTGAGAAAGAAAAGGATTGGAAACAGCACATTGGACGTCTTCGAGATAGACTAAACCATTAAATTGTTTATGAAAAACACCAAACTATACGCAGCGGCATACTAGTCAGCTTTAGGTCTTCTGCAGTTCCCATAAAGGCAAGAAATAATATTAAAAGCAAGGGTTAGACATGACATCAGTAAATGAGGGGGGTCTCTTCAGCAGTGGAGACTGTGTGCAGTTGGAGCAGTGGTAGGTAAACAATTGAAAGGAGAGGAATAAATTAAGGCAGAGAACAAGTGCTTGACCCATTTCTGTTTGCCTTGTGGGAATCTGAGCTGAGCTGAGCCGCGTGAAGCTTTCCTCTGCACTGCTTTATTACAGACTAGAGCACAGAAAAAGAAAGACTCACAGCAGACAGATGGATCAAATTTAATACTGAGTGTTTACACCAAGCTGTGCTGTTTGATGCACAATTTTACTCTAAAGTACTCATGTGTGTTTTAAGAAAATTTAACAGCTCTTTTCACTTTTGCTGAGCCAAAGCCAGGCCCACAGAGCTACATTTTCACAAGGTAATATCTCTTTAAAAACAAATAAACAAACATACCTGTTCTGCACAAGGAAGTCCACCAAGTGCAGGGAGGTCTGGTCAGCAGTCCGTACAGAGTAGTGCAGTGCCGTCTCTCCAGCTTCCTGCAGGGGGCCATCAAACACAGCAAAGACACGGTGAGGCGATCTTGGGCAGCATCCATTCTGTATTCTCTCTCTGTCTGCGACTCTTTCAGCATTTAAACAAGCTGCAGTAAACAAAATGGCTCCTAAAATAATACTTCTGCAGGCCTGACAACAGCTTTTGTCCATTTTTGGGAGTCTTTTGCCTTTATTTCATCTGCTTTGTAGCATCAAAACAGAACCTAGATGTTGTTACGTTAGATTCAGCATTAAAGATGGAGGTAAAGATGGACCATATGCACCTAACAGTTACATTTAGTGCATTTGTTGGCATCTGTGGGGTAGGGAGAGAGCCCTATTTAATCATGCAGCGCTGTCATGATGTCTGCGTTTTGGGATTGGGGGGGTAGGAGTGGGATGTCTCGGTGCAGCCCTTCACACGCACTGACAGCAGCAGATCAGATATCGGTGAGTCAGACTTTGCAGCGCATTCAGCAGCACCCCCCTCTGTCACCAGACGATATCCTCTTTTATTCTGCTGCAGCGTTGTACACTTAATTTTTCATTACAGAACGACCATGTTCCTGTTATAAAACCTTGACCCATTTATGTCAGATTAAGTCTGATCATACATGTTGTTCATGGTACTGTAAGCTCACCAGCCACTGTTTGTTATTTAACTTTCATTTATGCCTAAAACAGCAAAAGGCGAGAGAAGAAAGGGGGCGGGGGCGGGGTGAGGGGGGCCACAAAATAAAAAGCAGACGCACGAACTGAGCCTCCACAGATGTCGCCATCCAAATATATGTGCACTCAAAAACACATGATGCCCTGCAATGTGGCGGAGGTTTGCTGGCTATTACCACCTGCTGGAGAAGTTAGCCGGATGACTCAGAATTTTCCAACTGTTACACCCATTTTGAGCTGCCAAATAATTCACCATCTGGCAGGAATGTGTCAGCATTGGTGGTGCTGCTGGGAACAAGCCTCACATGAGGATGAACCACTGCAGGAACATGCACGGAGCTCTGACCGGGAGGTTTCCCAGCGCCGTAGTCTGGTTTATATTCTGTGTGTGTTATGATGCAGCCCAGATTCCCAGGCGTGTTTTCGCGTATTTTCTCCAAAGTCTTTTCATGAGATGCAGACGGCTTCGGCTTTGAGCGTGCACTTTGAAGCGTCCTTCTTTTAAATCTGTGATGTCAGTCTTGCAATGAAGAGGGGAATTCAAGCATTTAAGTTTATATTTTAAATATTTAATAGTCCCACCACCTCATTTTATGACTATATGCTGTTATTTTCTCAGTTAAGAGATTATTTGTTTGGTCTAGAATCCCTCTATGGGGGGTAAATTTTCCCTGGACCCTCTTTTTAATGCTGATTCAAATTTGGCTGGTTTAGGCTTAGAATAACTTGATAGTGTGAACTGTAGCTAGTTAGCCCGCAGCAGGAATAGTTTGTTGCACCCTGAGAGGAGCGAGGTATTGTGAGAGTTTCGACTAGGAGGGAGAAATGGGCGCAATATGCTTGTTTTATTGGCATAAATGGTCCCCATCTGCAGAGATACACTTTTTAATGATACCACACAATTTTATGATCTTGAGAAAATTATTTTAGGGGTGCATTTTTATGTTTAGTGCCATTACAAAGCAGATGTGGGTTTTTTTACTCGCTCATAATTATAAGATTATGTTTCTTCATTTTCGTTCCGCATTGCATCACTCTGGATAGATGTCCTAGGCAGCGAGTTTAAGGGAAATGTGAGTGAAAATCATATTTTGCTTTCACAAGTCAAAATAGTATATTTCCTCCATATCCAGTTAATCTTAATACAGCCTGGGTTTCATTGCTGGTCCATTTTTCTGGGCCTTTGTTGCATTTTTAAGACGTTTTTCACAATTTTTTAAAATAAGTTGTACGCCTGGGCTCCAACAACGTACACTTGGAGCAAACACTGAACATTTTTGCCACTCAAAGGTTCGTCTTCTGTTCTTCAGGACCTACAGAAATTCCCCAGAAATGGGGTTCTAAAAGCTTTGATAGTCCCCAGTTTCTGCAGTGTGGACACACAACAAAAGAGAGACTTCCTTTCAAGTTATACAAATTAAAAAGCTCTTATCGTCCAAAACCCTCTCTTAAAAAACACTGCACAGCATTCAAAATGCTCCTTTCATCTTATCAAAAGTCTTACTGGACAATATTGAATTACTTATTATGGAAGACTAAGAAAACCACTGGTCTTTCTGGCATTTTTGATAATTATTTTACTTACATCGACGCAATAAACAAACAGGTCAAACAAAAATGATCTTAATGGCTAAAAATCAGAAACCATCTTTAAATATGTCTTTGACTCACCGGTCCTGCCTCTGGGAGCGGCTCCATCAGCTCCACCCCCTCTGCGTAGACCTGAATGAGGGCCAGCAGGTCCCTGGACTGAACCGCCTCAAACAGCTCGATCATTTTAGCTGCCGCGGATGTGCACGTCTTCCTCGCATACTTGTGATCCACATACTTGGCGTTGATGAACTCCTTCCTCACCGTCCTGTGGGCAAAACGTTTTGTTAAAAGTCTGTTCCGAGAGATGAAAATTAGTTTACATGTAAAACTTACATGTCACTGGAGGGAGTGGGCTTTGGTGATGGGGAGGGAAGGTTTCCCTCCATGATCTCATTGAAACTACTGTTCCCTACGTTCTTGGCCAGCTGCGGGAGAAAGAGGGGAAACATCAGCAATAATGTTGACAAGCAGAACAGCATTCGCATGCACTCAAAGACAGATGATGTTTCCCTGCAGCTTTAGGGATCAAAATATGCTCCATCCTGTCTTCACTGTACTATTTCAAGATTTCTAATATTTCACTGGGCATGAAAGTAATGAAGAGTGTAACTCAAAAAGAAGCTATTTATTCCCTTGGTAGACCATTTGTCCAACTCACCAAGAGTTCTGAGGTTCCTAACTTGTCGAGCTCCATGGATTGGATGCGGGAAATGTGGACTCCCATCTCTCGGTGGATGCCGGAGCACTCGATGCAGGTGAGGATCCCCAGGTTGGTGGAGAGCCACTTTGGATCTACAGTCAATAGCAAGATGCATATCGTTATGCAATATGAAGTAATGTAAAAAAATAACTAATTTAAGGTCTTCATCAGACAACATTTCAAATGACAAATAAGATGATTTGGGGGTTTGGAGTCAGGGATGTTTGTGCTAATGCTTTCCAGCAATTTCACGTCCTTCAGCATCAAAAGCTCAGCTGATAACTTCTCCACATCTTACTTGGGGCACGTGGTTTTTATTTGTATTATAAGCTGCTGCTGCCCTGCAATCTGCTTTGCAACCCACCTCTGCAACAGCTCCGCCTTTTCAAGCTGTTTCCGACGTGCCATAACTGTCACTGATGCCCGTTCTGTACTGTGGGGTCTTGCTACTTCTTTCCCTGGCTTATGATGCGGTTACGCTCGATGCACTGGTCATTGGTCAAGCAAATTGTGACTTCAAAACAGCTGCAAAAACATTTATACTAATGCTCAAGGAACGCTCGACTCACTGATGATACAAAAGAAGAAGTTGAAACAGGAAATAAAGCGATTGGTGTAGCAATTTCTGTTTTTTCTTCTATAGAACATCTCATCTTTTTCCAACTGTTGCAATACAGTCCCCCTCTATTATTCCGGAATATTTGTGCCCCTGCATTAATATATCAGTGAAATCACGTCATAAATTAGGAGAAGAAAAATTCTATTGTCTGACATACTGCAAAGCAAAAGGCACATGCACACAGAGATGTGGCAGATCTGCGCGTCAGACAGCAGCCTCTAAACCTCGAGAGACTGAGCGACATCGCTGACTGATGTTCTGATGCAATCCAGGAGATTTAAGGAAGCTTTAAACTGTGACCTCAGTGATGCTGACGCTGTGAGCCGAGGGATGCTGCTCTGTTTGAATCTGACAAGTTAACACCAGGCGGAGGCTGGTGGAAATGATTTAGACAGCCCAAAAACCGGTGAGTCATGCACACAAACAAAGACAGCAGGAAGGCACGTTCACACACACACACACACACACACACACACACACACACACACACACACGACATTCCTTTTTCTAATTTAAGAAAGAAAAGTTCCACAGACTTTTATTGTTTGCGGCTCTCTCCACAATCA
>VUQK01031795.1:24873-40264 GCA_015106715.1 Bujurquina vittata
GAAAGCAGAAACTTTATTAAGTTAAACGAATCCTGCAGAATCGGTCAAGACGGGCTTGTCCTTTAGTACACTTATAATTTAAAGAAGAAAGAAAACTGTGACTGAATATAACAGTTTAAATAATAATATGCACGAATGTGTGTGTGTGTGTGTGTGTGTGTGTGCGCATGCCCCCTCCCCCATCGTTTGCCTCACAGTGCCTGTTGGATGAAAGATTATCCACATTTTGTGTGCGGCTTGTGTAGGTTCAGTGTTTTGGAGAGAGCCCCCACATGTGCGCGTTTGGACTCTTTTGTGTGAATGAGCAGCGACGTTCGCACTGCTGCGGTGTCTGGGCAGAGTATAATGCGGACTGCTGAGCCCTGCCTTTCCGCACTCCTTCACTGGCAGCGTGGGATGAAAAGGGTGAGAGAGTGAGAGCA
Organism: Bujurquina vittata; assembly: GCA_015106715.1. Classification (NCBI taxonomy): domain Eukaryota; kingdom Metazoa; phylum Chordata; class Actinopteri; order Cichliformes; family Cichlidae; genus Bujurquina; species Bujurquina vittata. Next base: position 25,296 of record VUQK01031795.1, read on the forward strand.
TCCTGTAATCTGGTGATTGAGTAACGGCGAGAGCGCGAGCGAGCAAGTGTGAGAGCGCGCAACAGAGAGAAATGAGGTTAAGTGGGATGAACAGATTGTACCACTGACTGCAGCAACCGCCCTGCACACAACAACAGCTGCAGCGATATTTTCAGCCTTTGCGACTGCTGATTTAAGGGATTTCTGAGTGATGATTATTGTAGCTCTTCTTTTTTTTTGGTAGAGCATTTTGTACACTTACAAAATGCTCCAGAATATGGATAAATCACCATTTTTTCATTACAAAACACCATCAGGTTTAAATTCCACTTATGAAATATAGATAGTCAAGGTGAATAAAGGAATCTGATCCAAGAGTTACCCAAAAGTAAATAAATAATTCTAAAACAGCAACAGGAACCTCCCTAAATGCAGTTTATCTCTCATCGTACAGCATATCTGCACAGCACTGTGAAACAATGATGAATACATCAAAATCCATCGCCCAGCCAGCTCATGACATACATTATCTGAAGTGGCTTGACATCTCTGTATATAAATATTAATGAGTCCACAGGCACATCAGCAGCCAGCGGGCTGTCCAATTTTCAAACTCCCTGCATTCAGCCTCTACTCTGAGCTATATTTGGCCTGAAACTGATCATTTATTCACAGAAGCAAGCCAGTTATATTCTCATTATAGTGCTTTCAGAATTTTGTTGTTTTTTTTGTGACTTTTTTTTTACATAAATATATTCTTGAAACCACAGAGTCATCAAACTACCGTTTTCAGTGAGGCTGGTTTAAAAACAAGTGGCCAAAACCACAAAGACGTTTTTATCCTGCTCAGAGAACTCCTGTAAGGCTGGGAGGACAAAGAAAATCAACATGAATCAGCACGAACATGCAATGCTCTCAAGAATTTTAAAATCAAATCTGGGACTGAGCAAGCCAGCGAAAGAGGAAGTCAGAGCTAATGTATTGTGGGAGCTACAACTCGTCTTTGGCATCTAGCATCAACTGGAGGCGGATTGCTAAATTGGATAATGTGATGGTCTTCTGGAATCATGCAAAGAAAAATCTCTTTCAAGTGCTGCTTCAAACATTTCTGGAGTAGTGTATGAAACAAAACATGAAAGGAAGCGCCACCTTGTATCTGCAGATGATCATAATTCAATAAAATTTTATTTACATAATGCCAAATAACAGCTGTAGTTGCTTCAATGCTCTTTATATAGTAAGGTAAAGACCCTCAAATAATTACAGAGAAAACCCCAACAATCAGATGCCCTCCTATGAGTAAGTGCTTGGTGATAGTGGGAAGGAAAAACTCCCTTTTAACAGGAAGAAATCTCCGACAGGACCAGGGTCAGGGAGGGGTATCCATCTGTTACAGATGGTTGGGGGTGAGGGGAGGCAGACAGGACAAAAGACACAATGTGGCAGAGAGCCAGAGATTAATAATAACTAATAATTAAATACAGTGTGGTGTATAAATACAGGGTGAAAAAAGAAGTGCATGATGAAGAAAAGTCAGTGGATCATGGGAAGTCCTGAACAGTAGCGTAATTAATGGAGGGTTCAGGGTCACCTGATCTAGCCTGATCTAACTTTAAGCATGATTAAAAAGGAAGGTTTTAGGCCTAATCTTTAAAAGAGAGAGGGTGTCTCTCTCCTGAATCCAAACTGGGAGCTGGTTCCCTGAAGAGGGCCCTGAATGCTGAAGGCTCTACTTAATACCCTAGGAACCACAAATAAGCCAGCAATCTGAGAGCAAAGTGCTCTATTGGGGTGATATTGTACTATAAGGTCTTAGAGATAAGATGGGGCTTAATTAAGGAGGATTTTAAATTCAATTCTGCATTTAATAGGAATGAAATAAAAAGAAGCCAATATGGGAGATACGCTCACTCCTTCTGGTCCCTGTCAGTACTCTTGCTGTAACATTTTGGATCAGCTGAAGGTTTTTCAGGGAGTTTTTATGACAACCTGATCATAATGTATTATAATAGTCGAGACTAGAAGCAATAAATGCATGAATTAGCTTTTCAGCATCACTCTGAGACAGGAGGTTTCTAATTTTAGAGAGATTGCAAAAATGCAAAAACGCAATCCTACATATTTGTTTAATATGTGCATTGAAGGACATATCCTGGTAAAAAATGACCAAGATTTCTCACAGCGTTACTGGAGGCCAAGGTAGTACCATCCAGAGTGTGGTTAAACACCATGTTTCCAAGTTTTGTAGGGCCGACTACAATAACTGAAGTTTTATCTGAATTTAGAAGCAGAAAATTAGAGGTCATCCAGGCCTTTATGTCTTTAAGTCATTCCTGTAGCTTAACTAATTGGTGTGTGCCATCTCGCTTCATGGATAGATAAAGCTGGTTATCATCTGCATAACAATGAACATGTATGCAATGTTGTCTAATAGTACTGACTGAGGGAAGCATGTATAATGTAAATATAATCATAAAACAATCTAAAGCTTCTCTGTAGGTTGAAATAAATGAAAGGCTCTTTTTTCTTACAGGGCTATATAGAGGATTTGATTTCACGTATCAGCTGTTAAGCTACAACTTTTCCTTTTAAAAAAAAAAAACCCAAAAACTTTAGTTTTTGACATTTTGAAGCTATTTTTCTGTTCAGGAATCTAGGCAAACAACTGTTATTTTATCAAAATGAATAAATAAATAAATAAAAATCTTGCTCTTCCAAAATATTTTATTTCTTCAAAATATTATTAAACCTAATGACCTAAAATTCTTTTTCACTTCCTTTCCATTCTGAATCTACTTTACCACTTATCTAATTCATTAAATATTTGATGTGAGTGGCATAAAAATACTTACTAAAATGTCAAAGTCCAATGTTTTAATAATTGTAAGTTTTTAATTTACTCTTTACCCCGCCTTGTACTAGCATTTTCAGCTGAATCTGTCTGCAGCTCTTACAAACAGTAGCTGCACAGAAGGAAATGGTTGTGACTGGTGAACTTAGAGTGAAGTCAGAAGAGACTAAAAACAGAACTAAAAAAAAAGAAATAAAAAGGATGACTGAATGCATAAAGAAAATGTGTGATATAAACTTGAGTGAGGAGATCTCACGTAGATATATACTGTATAGCTAAAAAAAAAGGAGGGGGGATTATCAAGCTTCTAAAATCCCAGAAAGTGTTCATTTTAAATCTTGTGGGCTCAACATAATTTCTTATGCATTCAAATGAGTCCAACAACGCACAAAGCCACCACATTGTGATGAGTGCTCAGCTAATCGAGGTTTATTTTTACCTTGGTTTGTCCTACAGACACTTTGCTGCATGCAAACGTTTGATTTGCATACTGAAGGAACAAACGACTCCTGCTGATAACAATGCTATGTCTAAGTGTAAGAACAGCATGAATTTAATTGTAAGACATTCAGAGGTGAAAATAAACTTGATTAGTTGAGCTCACTCCATTAGGCCCTGGCTATGTGCAGCTGAAGTTATAAGTGAAACACACACGATTAACAAAATACCATATTAATAACATTTAAGGGGACCTTAGTAAGTTGAGTTTCCAAAAAGAAAGCTTTTAAGAAACCAAAACATTGAGGTCAAATGCATGCTAGCATCTCCAAAAACTAAACAGAACAGCCAAGAAGATTAGCAGCTGGTATTACCCCATTAAAAGCTGTTACTAGTAGAGCCAAAACTAATAAGGAAGTGTTAGCATACTGAGGGAGTTAGTGAAACTACCTGTGAAACATTAGCACATTAGCATATAGAGTCATTCGTAAAAAAAAAAAAAGTACACCCTATTACACTTCTAAGGTTTTATGTATCAGGACATAATCAGCAATAATCTGGCCTTTACCAGGTTCTAAAATTGTTTAAATACAACCATAGATGAACTACACATTATGCCATTTATTTAACAAAAATAAGCCAACATACAGAAGCAATATGTGAAAAACTAAGTACACCCCGTGTGTGTTTGGTTCTCTCCAAACATGGATCTGTGAAATTATGGTCCAACATCTCCACTTTAGTCTCACCTGTCCAATGGACATTACATAAGTATCGTGCTTTATTTAAATCATTTTAGTATCTGGTAAGGACAAGGTTATTTTTATTACATCCTGATACGTAAAACCTTAGAACTGAAATATGTGTACTTGAGCGCTTAGCATTTAGCTCAGCCTCACAGAGAATTTTAATATTCTCATGTTGGCTCATGTCTAACTTTAGAAGTCACTGAAAAACATCACTGGTAATTAAATATGACTTGATCAGCCATTCAGTGCATGCTTTGTAACAGAATAAGTTGGAAGACAGGTGGGAAATGAAGGCAAGAAAATACTTGAGAGCCACAGTGAGAAGGGGGCAGATGAGCATGGCAGGGCACAAAAGAACTGCAGTGAGTTTTGTAGTGAATAATTCACACAGCCAACAGCAGTGCACCAGCCATTGGTCCATTATGTAAAAAATCCTACCAGGATAAAACAGTGAACGTAGCGTAGGCGTCACCACCCACCAGTAGAGACGTTTTTGGCAGAGCAGAGTGAGCTCTAACAGTTTGTTCTGATTCTCCTGGGCACATAAGGAGCTCGCAATTGTTTTACACTTAATTCTGGCTGTCAGATTTCTTTAAGTTCAGTCTTTGTGCGCTAATATCAAACAGAGTTACAACATGTTTAACAGCAAAGATGTTCACGGCACCAGATGGACATCTGAAAGCACTTAAAAGACAAACATTTGATTGTTTAGTAAGAGCTCAAATATCTCACTTGTGTCATTAACTTTTTTCCTTCTAAATCATATCCTCTGACATGCAATCACTGTAACAACCAGTTCAGCTCCGGTGCTGTCAAAGACAGAAAATGCATGCCTTTCTCTTGCATTATTGTAGGTACAGCTGTATCGTTTAGTGCAACTGTAATCCTACACGTGCTGCTGCATATTACAGCTTTGATAAATCACTCAAATCATCACGGAGAGATTGCTACTTATAATTCTACTTAAATACACCATTAATGAGAAGAAACTCAAGGATCCTGACTATCAACTGGACTGCAGTGGTCTGTCAGGTAATGTACAGTACTGCGCAAAAATCTGTGGAGCAATTTATTGAGTACAGTATAAAAGGGGAAAAGCAGAGATTGCACAATTCTAATGAGCTTGAAAGTTAATATTTTGTATGACCCTATTTATTCTTCAGCACCGCTTGAACTCTCTTAGGCAGCTTTCTTGTAATTTCTTTAAGCATTTTTTGAGAATAGTTCTCCAGACCTCTTGAAGGACATTCAAAGCTCTTCTTTGGATGTTGGCAGCCTTTTGTTTCGTCAAGATGCTTCAATAATGTTCCGGCTCTTGGGAGGCCAATCTATGACTGACAATGTTCCAATGTGTGTTTTTCTATCCTGGTACGCTTTTACTGCACTGGCAGTGTCTTTCGGATCATTGTCATGTTGGAAAATGAAGCTATTGCCAATCAGATGCCTCCCAGATAGTGGATCAAAACCTGATGATACATTTCTGTGTTCATAATTCCATAAATTTTGACAAAATCCCCACACCACTGGCTGCACACGACATGTTGAGTTTGTACTGTAGTGCTGACAAGGGGCTGTTTGCATAAGTAGTGTTTATGATGTTATTGTCGATGTTTTGCATGTGCAGTCACAATGGGTTGTTCCATTCTGTTTTCAGTTTGTTTGCTTATATGTTTTATTTTTAACCTTCATGGTATCTGTGGGTATTCCCGCGTTGACACGACTCTAACATGACGTTTTTGTGCAACGTGATTACCTACAGTCTGTGGCATGTGGTGGTTAAAATATTTGAACTTAAACAAAAACAACACAAACAAAAACATACTTTAGCCAATGTTGCAAAGCCCATCAGTTGGGATTCTCCCCCACAGGCTGTGGATTCTCCTGACGCCACTGATGAACAAGCTTACCAACCCTGTTTGAGCTCTGTGGTTGAACTTTGCTTTTATATAGAGGCAGGGGAAAAAAAAGGATTTCATGGTAATTTTGGAAAATATGTTTCTGTAACTTAATTCCAGGTCTCAGTTGTGCTCCTCCTCGTCCCACTGGCCGCTGGGAGCAGCTACTCGGCTAAACCCTGTGTCTGATGTGAACACACCATAAATACAGTGGTTCTCAAACTGAGGCCAACCAGAGCAAAAATATGAACTGAATGAAGTTGAATGAATATATATATATATATTTTTGGAAATCTCAATAAACAATAGTTTGTTTATGCTTATGTGCTGGGCTTTATTTCACTAAAAATTCAACTTTTATTTGTTTACTTGTTCAAACCCACCTTGAATGCCCCCCCGGAAAAGGTTTGAGAACTGGTACTCCAATACTAGCCTCCAGTGCCGTTAGAGGTAAATAAAGGCTTACCTCACACATCTGGAGCTGAAAGAGACGCCGTTCCTTCTCCATTTCCTCTGCGATTTCAGCCCCAGTGATCTCGGTGCGGATCATCCCGTGCTGCTTGGCATGCTCTCGCTTCTCCTTCTCTATTTTTGTACTAACACAAAACAAAGGACATGTCATTACGTGGCTGCATTTCTCCTAGTGACATTTATCTTTAGTTCACATTAGGCTTGCGTGCAGTAAATTCTCTGATACTCATTAAAAGGGCCCCTAGCAGTATTGTTGCAATATCACTAAAGATTGATTCATAATGATAAACAGTGCAAATACAACAGCATACTTAAGATATCCACTTACAACTTGGCTTCGTAGTCCTTCCACGCTTTGTCAAAGGGCTTCTTTATGTCCTGCAAAAACACAGAAGAACAAGAATCAGCAAACTACAAAGAGGTCACAAGAGGGACGGAGTTATTTGAAGAGTTGCTGCTCCAGGCCCAGCGACTCCGTCGCTACGCTCACGATTTATGGCCTCACCCACGCCCCTCCTCACCCACCTTAAACATCAAGAGTTCATGGCCCAGTTATTCGCCTTAAATGCAACACAAAAGCAGTGTTTACTTCTGGGAGATTTACAGTGTGATCATTTTAAAAGGAGAGTGCTTCTCTAAACCCTACCCTACCCCCCCCCCTCCCCACAGGCACACAAGTTAAAATGAATAGCAAGAGATGTGCCGTGGAATCCCCCCCAGATGTACAATTAGGGGGCCCGGAAGACTCAAGACAGAGAAAGAAGAAAAAAAACAGGAGGAGGAGGAAGAGAAATGGTTTTAGTGCAAATCTTACCCCTTTCACACCTTTCAGATCACCCTTCAGCAGCGAGTCCAGGGTAAAGATCACGTTGTGACTGAGGCTCTGGAGCTGAAAGAGAAGAGGAGGAAGAGGGAGAGAAAATATAGTTCGTCTATCATACCATACTGTCAGAGGCAGACGTTAAAGGGACTGCCAAGTAAAACCACAAAAAGAACCAACAATAAAATTATATTACAAACAAGCATTGTCCGTGCAGCCAAAGCTCTATATAACTCACTCCTCAGTGCCATAGATCTGTCCAAAAGTATTAAAACACTGGGTGAAATGTTCCTTACTAATGTGCATGGTGAGTTATAGTTTTTTTTTGTTTTTTAAACCATAAATACACTGTAGGTTCCAATCTTGCTAAAAACCTGAAGTCACTAGATAATCAAATGGTTATTTATCATAACCCTCAGCTGAAAATGGGCCCTGCTAAAATCCCCGATTACTTCTTCAGTAACACTAAAAACTATCAAAGGGGGGGACACACTCTTGCACACCAACTCATATATTCTTTATAGTATTGCATGCCCATGCTGCAGCATTGTTTGGCCTGTGTGTGACGTGAATAAGGTTTTGTACGCACAGAAATGCAAGAAAATGGGTAATTTTAGCCCACTGCTAGATGGCTGGCACTATGTCATAATATATGATATAGATAAGAACCATCAGGGGCCTAAGATGTACCTGTGTGCCAAGTTTCGCTGCTGAACACCAAATTGTGTAGGAGGAGTTCCCAAATACAGACACAAACTAACACACACATATTATAGAAAGATATTGCCACTGATGTGTCGGTATCAGCGTATATGTTGTCCATATATGCTGATAATGGACTGAATATTACACAGAGGAAGAAACTTGGGGTAAATACTGCCAAATAGAAAAAAAAATGGTGTCAACACATTGTTGACAAGCAGAGCAGGTCCACTCCATTATTTCAAATACTCTCAGCACTTGTAGCAGAGCAACATCACAGCTGTGCAGATGAAGGGACCTAAAAATCAGTATCAACATCAGCCCAAAAAACTACAAAAATAAATGAGGAACAGTCTGGCTGTACATATTACACAGACCACACCAACATCATTAATGTTTAGACACATCTTAGGCTGCCTGGTGGGTGTTATTGTGTCCACGGCATCTGTCACTTTCATGTTGCTCATTCACTGTTATTGTAGCCAGCCATGCAATGCATTCTGGTATAGTGGGATTGCATTTCCAGAGACGGGACATTTGCATAAATTATATAAAAATCTAGATGATTTTATTCAAATAAATGGCATCTGATATGGAAACATTTGAGGTGACACTCATGACAAACTTTGAATCTATTCTTTGTCCAATTTATTCATCACCACAAATGTTTTCAGAAACATATTTTGCTGGACTTTTTTTTGTAACATACGAAAATGTTTGAAAGCAATCAGCCATGTTGGTTACTTCTGGATTCTATACTGAAGAGAACCCACAGGAGGCGATCACTCAATCTGTTGCAGTTCAGTGTTTGCACGTCTGCAGAAGTGGGAGAGTACCTGTCACACAACTAATTTTATCAGGGGCTACAATTAGGGCCTAATTATAAATCTGCTGTATGTCAAATCTATCCTTACCTGCAGTAGTTTACAAAGAGATGACAAAGCTGGGACCTGGAGCCATTGCTTGTGCGCAAAAACACCCAATATTCATTCCCCTTTTAGAGCCGCCCTTGGTTTCCGCTATTCCAGTTAGCACTGCGCAGTTTACCTGCTAAAAGCTGCAAATCACCAACTTTGTCTACTACTGGGTCATGGAGTGTTTAATACAACTATACTGGGGGCTAGACTATAATGGGAACTGACAACCAGTTCCAATTCGCTAGGTAAATCAGGATTAGTTACATCTAACATGGCAGTGGAGTTTTTGCACACCTGAGTCACATACAAGCCTTCTACATTATGTTCACTAAAAGCTAAAAGCACAGGCAGGCCTATTTTTCCCCTCATCCAGAAGAAGAACAAGAAAATTCGCAGATCTATAAGAAAATTGATAAAGAATCTGTCTTGACGAAAGTAGTGTACATGAATCGAAACCAAAGTGTGGGCTGTGAGACTAAAAAAAATGAGCTAAAAGATGCTAAAACACTCCTACAGATAAATACAAACCACCCCTTCCACTTTACACACAGGCCTATGAGCTAATCAATATCAAATCGCTGATTATTGCAGCTTTAAAGCATTACATCCTCAGTAAGGATCTTTGGATTTGAGAGAAGGGGAAAAAAATTAAAGAAAAAAACCCCCCAAAAAACAAAAACAGCACCGGCCTTGTTTTTTAACCTTCACTGCACTTTATCAACACATTCCTGCTGCAGCTGACCGAAGAAATGAGCAAACACAATACGAAAACTCCTGCCAAAAAGCAGCACACATGCAAGTTAGTCTAATAATTTTTTTTATTTTTTTTTAAATGACATTTGCAGCAGCTCGGGTTGCCATGGCTTGGCTCAGCAGCTCTAACCATTAGGATCAGCAAGGTCATTCACAACACTGCTAAGCATTTAAGTCCCTGTTGTTGTTAGCCAAGTCCACGCCGACACACTGCAGCGGTCAAGGAAGTAAACAATACTTAATGGGCGCTAATGTGCTTCTTAAGTGCCTGTCTTGCATATGGCTAATGTCAGAATCAATCTTTCACTGGCCGGCTGCCGATGTGCTTCAACAGCCGTCCTGGAAACTGTCACTGTCTTCTCAGAAGGAAAACAGAGAAGATGATACAGGAAAGCTGGCTTTATCGGTTTGCAAAATCCTTAAAATTTCAGTTGATGGCACATGTAGGACATCTAGGGCAAGCGCTACTCGTCAATACTCATTTGTAGTACACGCATATACCAGCTGCCCTCAGGGCACCGTTATTGAAGTCTGAAAAATGCACTCAATGAAATACTCAAAATGAAAATGGCAAGAGGCACACAGAGACGGGAACGGACACAGATAATTTCAGTTTCAGTATGCAGGCATCTCAGACAGGTGAGTGATTTAAGGTGGTTTCTGCATGGACACACACATATGCAAACATGCATGCAGTTGTTCCTGGTGCTGCCAAGTGTATTTATGGAGTCTAATCTCGCTGTCAGCCACACAGGAAGAGAGCGAGAGCGTGAAAGAGAGAGGGAGCGGGGTCTGGCTCTCCTTCCAACAACAATCACTCACAGAGGATTCAAACAGGACATTATTCAACTGAAACGTCAGGGGAAATCCACGGCAGGCAGATAAGAGCCCGTCTGGAAAGGGAAAAAATAAATAAAAATACAAGGCCCTGAGGTGGATAAAGTCGCAGTCAGCTATACTGTCTGACCGTGATTATGGTTTTGACTACATAGGAGAATTTTATACAAAAGCAGAGATTGATGAACATGTATTATTCAGCTGGAACCTGTACAGACACACAGCTCTGGTGTTAAATGCTTCATCTAAACCTTTCTGCTTTCTCCACACTCTACCTTTAACCTAATTTAATCCTAATCTGAGCCCTAACCCCAAATCTTAACCCACTTATCCAAGTGAAGACAGGAAAAGTAAGCTGTGCATGGAAAGGATTCCTTTTTCTATCCTTGTGAAGACAGGGCCAGCCGTAAAGGCTCTCTAAGCCATTTATTTTAATGACACTTTGAGTGTTGACGTGCTGGACTCACCAGGTTCTTCAGGAGGGCAGATAGCTCCTTGGTGAGGGAAGAGAACTTGACGAAGGCTGTTCCCAGGTCGGGGTTGTCCCGGCTGATGAAGTTGCTGCCAAACTTGTCCAGAGCTTGGGCGTAATTTTCTTCATTCTGGACATGGTCTGCGTAAAGAAAGGTGAAAACCTGTGGTCAGTTTTTCTCACTTGACTTTAAAGGACATCCTGGCAGGAAGTACTGCTGGTTTCTTCCTGCAGGTGCGCAGACAGTGATCCAGTACGGTCTTATATGTTTTTTACTCAGTTTTAGGGTGTTTAGGCTGGATACAGTTCCTTAACAGCTCCTTCTGTATAGAAATTAAATATTTGAGAACTATGGCTTATTTTAAAGAGAGAAAAAACAAGTGAAACCACTTATGTCCAGTTTCAAAAAGATAAAAAAAAACAATAAGGACTTCTTGAAGTCTCTCTTTTATTAGAGAGTTGCAGTAGATCAAGAATAGAAAGTTGGGGAACCAATCCAGAGAGCCATCACATCACATGCATCCTAACTACTCAGCTATCAGACTGCCATTTTCACGACTTTTCAAGCTTTTGCATTACAACAGTTTTTCAAGCATGGTATGAAAACCATTGTATATAAGGACTGGTACACCAAATTTAACCCCTAAATTGTTCTGTTTCCTGTACTTTGTTAGTGACTCTAAGTACAGCAATGACTCTGAGCACAGAAGCCCAACCCACCTGAAATTCAAACTTTCTGTACGCAATGGGCAGCCAGTCAGAAGAAATTTGGCTTAATGGTTCACTTAAGGTCGCTTAAGGCCACGTTAGAGTAAACATAAAACGGCAACCTCCTTGCGACTAGGGAAAGAAACTAAATTGGCAGTTGCAAAAGGATTGCATTGAGTCTTTTCTTACTCAGTTTGCAAATAGTTGCAGGACCAACTGGTTTCCAAGAAGTTGAGCGTGCAACACCCTCAACCTCTGGGCAATCGCTTTCAATTGCAAGGCAACTGCAGAGGTCACCTGCATCTGTCTCCAGGGAATAGTGATTTGACTTAGACTGACTACAGTCACTCAGACACCTGTAAACCTTCACTAGTCTAATTGCCATCTAATTTATAAATGCTGACAGATTGCCAACACACTGCAATCAATCAAAGTCAGTCTGCGCAGATGAGTGCAATCTGTCTGCAACTCGTCTCTTTACAACCAGTTGCCAACTGGTTGCATCCTGGTTGTATTCCTATATCAAAGCAAGGTTGTCAAGTGACTACATCATTTTGTAGTTAGATTGCCATCCAGCAGTAACTATGTAACTATTTCTGGAGGAATTTCAGATTCAAATCTATAAAGTTCTGTCTGGACTGACCCTATTTATTAAAAAACTGACAGCAGACTGACTCAGTCTTAAGTAATTCACGTGACCCAGGCCCCTCTTCAAAGCATTTCAAACGCAACATGATCATAAGTTCAGTGCACACACCCACAATAATTTATGGTCATGCGAGGGTCTCAAACCACCATTTTCCCCAGTTTGACTGTATAGCATCGAGGGAGAGGAGCTTGTTTCGGACAATGGATAAACTAAGGGGCTGCACCAAGACCCAGTATAAGAAAATAAGGATTATTTTGATCCATTAATCATGCAAAGCTACTTTAATGGATTCACAAAAAAAATGCAGCTGCAGCTTAAGAGGTCTGCTGTAAATCCTTAAAACAAAATCTGCCCATCATGCCTGACAGTAGCATTGCAATGCTCACAAGGTGGAATACTCCTGTTAAGTAAATGTCTGGGACTTAGTGTCAAAGTGAAGAAGGTTTATCAGAGGACTATAAAGTTAAACTTCTTTATGGAATCTGCTTTGCACATATTTAGACTATGAACTGGAAGACAGTTGGAGAATTTTATAACTTTAGAATCAAAAGGTCCTAAACGCACCAATAGTGTATATTAAAGAAAGTGAGATAGAAAGTGAGATAGAAAGTGAGATAGAAAGTGCGTGGATAGAGACAGTATTTTGGTTAAGCATCTTTTTTTTTTTGCTCTCAAAGGTAACAGAGACACACACCTGAAACAAACACAAGTGTAAATCTTTCCTAGGGATGATCCTAATAAGAAAAATGTGCCAGAAATATTCAACAATTTTTCCTGCAGTGGAAAGTTCCTTTAACAGAGGAGCAACACCACCAATAAAATAAGACACATGTGACCTTGGCCCATGACTATTGATTCCAGAGAAACTTTGTTTGAAACATTTTGAAGAGTCATCTTTATACACAGTTAATGTCAATATAACAAGATGTGTTGTTCTCAGGGTGTGTGAAACTCCCCGGGAGCCGTCAGTCCAAGAGCACAATCCATCTGTCACTGTCATTATGTGGGAGAGGAGGTGGAGGGGGACGTGTTTAGATTGTTGCCAAATCTAGAGAGGAGACCTGGCAAGGAGGTCAGGTGAGACTAGAAACCTGCAGAGCTTATTCCCCAAAGTTTCCCCCACAGTTTGGACGTTCGACATAGTGGAAACTCAAAGTTCAAACAGTCCTGTAGCTGCTGAGGACATTTTGTATTTCCTATACTGATTTTCTGGAGATTTATGACATTTAAGAGCCCAGGAGGGGTGAGTTCTTGTGAAGGATATATATATATATATATATATATATATATATATATATATATACACACACACACACACATATATATAGAACACAGATATATAAGGGTTTTTCTTGAAGGAAGGGGATGCATGAAACCTTAAAGTTCAAGTTCTTAAGTTCATTATTTCAAGAAGTCAATTCAGTGAAATCAACCCCTAATTCTGATACTATTAATTCATAACTGCTTCATTTTTGCATACATTTACGTTCAGTAAACACTTCATTATTAAATAATATTAAATGCTGCATTTCATATAAAGATTTGAAAACTACAAGATTTGTAGTCTGCAAATCTTGCATAACAATATAATACGTAATATGAGTAGTTGCATAATGACAGACACCACTGACTGATGGGCCTTGGGTTTGGTTTCCTGATCACGAAGGAAGAAGTCACTTGGATTTTGAGACGAAAAGTTCTGTCAACTGAAAACATCCAAAAGAACATCAACTTTCTGAGAGCGTAATGCTTATCATACAGTCTGACTTCATAGTTTATACATTTAAAAAGAACCTTAACACTTTTAAAGTTCTAAAAATAAAATGGTTTAGGTTAAAAATACAAAAGATGTGAAAACACTAATAAGAAGACCCTATGATATAAATAAGTATTTCATGGTGATTTAAAAAAAGCAAGATAGAGTTTCTCGCTCAGGTTGTTCCACATGTGAGGATCCCCTCTAACAGCAGACGTTTGGTTCTTTTTTGTTTTGGTTTTTTAATTATAGGGAAACTGTCCTGCGTGAGGATCTCAGGCATCCCACTGGCCGCTGTGGGGGCACCAGTTACAATATGGATTCGGGCACCATAAAGGCTTCAAAAAGAAAGAAAGAAAATCCAAAAAAATCTATACTAAAACTAACAGGCTGTCAGTGCAGACTCATTAAAACTGGTTTTAAGTGTTTACTTTTTTTTTTTTTTGGTTCACATCATACGGCTGCACTTCGAACAATTTGTAGTTTATGAATTGATTTCTGATTGACATTTGTTTAAAAGAAACCAAAAACAGAAACAAAACAGAGCACCGCTCTAATCTAACAGAGACCCAATAAAAGCATGAATAATAATCTGAGCTTTAAAAATCAGTAAATTCCTCAAATCATAGCAGGAATACCATCTATCTAGGACTGTCAGATCTATGACAAATATTCTAAAATACTCTAATGTAATTAATCATGATTTTAAACCATTTTAAGCAAAAAATAAATAAAATTAAAAAACGAGGGTTAGTATTAGCCTCAAGGCTTCTGCAGCTGTAAATATTGCTACTCTTTCTCTGTTTGCCAGGGTTCAATGCAAAACATGACACTCCAGTGATAAGAAGTGGGAAATAACAATGAAATCAAAGCCTATGATGATAAAAACATTCATCTATTTCCAAATACAACAACCACATTCCTGACTACACCAATGGCCCTGTTTAAAAGCAGTGAAAAACAGCAGGAGAA
>VUQK01031795.1:40284-52915 GCA_015106715.1 Bujurquina vittata
CCCATTTGCTTCCGCTTATCCTTTTCAGGGTCGCGGGGGGGCTGGAGCCTATCCCAACTGACATAGGGCGAGAGGCGGGGTACACCCTGGAAAGGTCGCCAGTCTGTCGCAGGGTTAACACAGATAGACAAACAACCATTCACGCTCACATTCATGCTCTCATTCACACCTATGGGCAATTTATATTTGCCAATTAACCTAACCATGTCTTTGGACTGTGGGAGGAAACCGGAGTACCCGGAGGAAACCCACGCAGACACGGGGAGAACATGCAAACTCCACACACCTTGGCCGGGCCAAGGTGGAATCGAACCCAGGCCTTCCAGATGGTATTCAAACTGTGAGACAGCAGTGCTAACCATCGCGCCACCGTGCTGCCCGAAATCAAAGCCTATGATGATAAAAACATTCATCTATTTCCAAATACAACAACCACATTCCTGACTACACCAATGGCCCTGTTTAAAAGCAGTGAAAAACAGCAGGAGAAGTAGACTGACAAATTCATAGTAGGAAACATTTTCGGCACACTCAAAGGTTAAAACAATGTTAGTTTGTGTGGCTGCAGGACAAACTGATAAAACTGTTGCAAGAACAACAACAGCGTCAAGAATGAAGTCACAGGTTCTTTTAACCTTGACTCAGTAAAGTATCTGGAGGGGTGTGCATGTGCATGCTCCTTTCTCTATTCTGTGATCACAGCAAGTATTTTGTTACATTAACTCAACGCTGTATGCAGCAAAGGAAACTAAAAACCTGTGAAACAGCTGACTTCTAGTTAATCCAGCTGTTTCAGGAGCCACAATGACACAAAGGTTAAGTGTCACTTTTTTGTGGAGAACAAAGCCTTTTTTTTGTGGGCCAAGTATCAAAACTGTCATTTTACAAGGAGGAGGCTCTCACAAGCATTCAGTGGAAAATTACTGAGGATCTATGTCACAGCAGCAAACTAAACAAACTCAGGTATTGGGTTCTGGGACGGCCCAGATGCACACATCAAACACATTCTGAGCACAAGGCTGTGCTCCAGACACGCACACAAAAAGAGCAACACTCATTCTTATCAAAGATATTTGAGCCGTAATATCATACCCAAACGTTGGCCAAAGCACAAGTAAATTTGGAAACAGACAATCTCACCTTGACCTGAATTGTAGATGGCCTTCACCGATTTCTTCACCTTCTGCAGGGAGGTCCGGTCCTGGTCCAGCGCCTGAGGAAAGAGGATCCTTTTAGTACATCTGAAGTACTTTGATGGCTTTAAAAAGACACTGTAAACATTCATATCAGATGACAGCAAAAACACTTTCAATCTTTAAATGTTTGTTTTAATGTTAGACTAAACCTGAAGAAGAGGTTACAATGTAAGAAGAAGTTATTTGTTCAATAATTCATTCTCCACAAAGCAGACGTGCTCATAATACAGTGTTTAACCTTAATATGGCATCAATCATTAGTTCAATGCTGCTGACTGATGAAAGAGAGCTTTTGAGCAATTATAGGCTGTTTATTATTACAAATTATTCACAAAAAATTAGGCTGACCTGCTGTTACAGCAGGCTATACATCTCACTTTCTTGCAGTTTCACAGATTAATGCTTGGCGTTTAGCAACCAAAGCACCAGGGATTTAAAATAATGACCAGTATTAATAATAAAAAACATCTTCCACTGATGGTTACATTTACCGCAGTACTACAAAAGCTATTCAGTGCAAAGCTCCACGAGTGTGACCCCTGAGTTGATTCACCATCATACCCCTCCAAAATACATCATCCACATGCAAGAAAATCTCACCATGAGGCCGTATTGCTCAGGTCATTCCCTGCCAGAGAAAACAACAACTACATCTGAAGTCACAGCACATTCGAACACACCCCATAACTCACATTTCCCTGTTATAATCACAGGATTATGTCAGTCAGTGCTGGGATCTCTAACTAAAGACTAAACTGTAATACATCTGGGAACGTTAGATTCTGACGCCCTGTTAGCTCAGAATTTAATTTTAACCTTTTACATTTTCGTAAGCTTTTTCTTTTCATCCCATCTTGTTAAACCCTTCTCAGTTTTTAAAAAACACACCCACGAGCATCTGGGTTTGTCTTCAGTGAGAAAGGGTAAAATCAGCATTTATTCACTCTCAGGTCAAATGATTCTGCAAAGTTTGGCAACCCAAACTTCATATTGTGTGGTCGCTGTTGTCTGAAGCAGTGGTATTGAACAAGTATGCACAAATGAGCACAGATGCCCTTCCTGATGCAACCCCAAAGGGATGTGTATCTGCTCCCAGCATCAAACCGGGGATCCTCTACTTGTTAGGCAAATGTGTAAATCACTACACTATTCAATAGCAGCATTAAATTAATAAAATTAAATAAACATTGCTTTTGCTAAGATCACATTGCTAATGCTAAGATCACAATAAATATAACCCACTGAAACTACTGTCGCTTTCTGTGACTGCCATTATTATGGTAGGAACTAAGCTGTCTGAGATTTTTAGTCAATGCATCCATGGCATCAATTTGAACATCCTAGCTTACATTGTTCTCGAGTTACTGCGTTCAAAAGATTTTCAAAAAAACTTGACCTCTGACCTTGATATCAAGGTCGCTGAGATTCTAACTCATTGAAGATTTTTAGTAGATGCATTTATGGTGTGAATTTGACCATCTTAGGTCAGATCGTTCGAGAGTTATCACATACACAAAGTTTAAACTTGGTCGCCCATCCACTCAGCATGGTGACAATACCTCATTCGCCTTTTTAGGCTGAGGGATAAAAAGCTTCCCAACAAGAGTTACAGCGGCTACAACAGGAGCGAGAATGAATGAGAAAGACATGCCATCAAGAAAAACATTGTCAACCAAATCAGTTAGCCTTAATGTGTAGTCTCCAAACCTGTCACTTCAAGGTGAAATTAATCACAAAGATGGTGCTGCACCAGAAACATCTTTGCCATACAATGGTAAAACTTGAAAAGCACAACAGAAACTGGCAAAGCAGAAGGTTCGCCTTCAAAGTAAAAGTAGTGGTTTACTACAGAAACCTACACATTTCAAAAGGTGCAACTTTTATTTTGAAATGTAACTGTTTCCAGTTTCCATCGCACTCCTCAGTTTCACCACCATTTAAGTAGATGCCAAGCGTTTGCAGGGAAGTCACTGTTTTCCATGCAAACTGTGGCAGACCACTAGTAATGTGCTAGTAGCCAAAGCAATCACAAGAAGGTTTTTGTTGCAGGATGGTATACCTCTTTGCCACCAATTTTGCCTAGCAACTGGTCTCTAGGCCTGTGTCACTGACACCTTACATGTAAAACCATGATTTTCAGTCTTGCCCCCAGAGTAAGGACTACAGCTTATAAATATAACACTGGTATTGGATTGTTAATAATCAAAGTAAAAGGATCTGTATCAAAATTACTTGCTACTGTTTACTAATTTGGAATTTTTTTTTCCACAAATATCACAAAGACGCTATCTGCCTTTATTATAGAGCTTCAGACTCCTAATATGAATGCTGTGAAGTAAAGTGGTTCAATATAATAAATAAATGCAGGAAAAAACAGCTACTTAAGACCTCTTCCAACCTGCCACACCTACTCAAAATGATCCAACCAGGAATAAAAAAAAGGGGCTGAGTCAATGAACAATGATGACCTCACACCCAATAAAAAGAGGGAAAAATAATAACTTTACTTGCCTGCATATCATACAGACAAGTTGCTTAATCGAGTGATAAATCCCTGGATTACTCTAACATAGCACCTTCTCTGTAATTGTTGTTTACCAGTCGTATTTCCCCGGTGACTAATTATAAAACACAGTTTAATAAAAAATGACAGGCAGATGTTTACTTTATTATTAGTACCAGGGAATACAGGTGATCAGCGCTGCACACATGGAAAAAAAACACGTACAATGCTGAGGTCAAGCATTTATCCCTTTAGTGAGCTAAACAAATTGGATGTGTTGCACAACAACAGCATGAAAATCACCTGTGACACCCTGAAAACCATCTGCCTGTGTGACATCTATTATCGGCTCATTTACTGCAGCAGAAGCAGAGATAACTGGAAGACTCGTTATGTTCAGGAAAAGTGGACACGCGAGGAACACAAATGCGCGTCTGCACTACCTGCCTCTGCTGAATGATTTAAATCATAAGCTGCCATTGATTGCTTTCAGAATAATGCCTTCTGACAGCACAAGCATTTCATATCCGCCCATTTTAACCACGGGGAATGAAACCACAACTCTGCCACGTTTTCTCAAAATAGACAATAAAACACAAGCAAAAGCTCCATTGCATCAAGGTCACTCTGTTAAAAGCAGAAGCTCGCGCACACGCACATACACAACAGTTGGCTAATTAAATTTCACAACATAATTAAGCCGTCCTTGGCCTCCCTTGGACAGTTTTACATGGCTTTTTCTCAATTATGGCAGCAGTAGCTTGTTGCCGCAGGGCCCTTTTTGCCAGGGCTGAGCCCTTTGAACCCTCTCCACATGGGAACAGTCTCTCGTGCCACATACCTCCCCACATGGCCTCATTACTTAGCCTCATGCCTGTTTGGCTGAACAGTGATCTGAACAGGCCAGTTCAAAATTTTATAAACCTCTAATCTCTGCAAAACTGCCTTTGTATATGATATTATCCTGTTAATTATTATGATAAAAGTCTTCAAACTGTACGACGACATTCTAAAATGATGACACAAACATTAGGTTACAGATCTAGTAACCCCAGTTCTCTGACAACCACATGCCTATCCTACAAGCCATGCCCTTCCTGAGTGCTTACTTGAGTGCATAGCCTCAAACTGCACAAACTGCTGTCTTATTGAAGGTACTGCTGAGTGAATAAAATGGCATCCAGAAAGCTGTCATGGTGCAAATTGTATTTTTATCTTGTGAATCTGTGTACGTGTGGCTTCACAGTCAAATATAATTGCAGAGACTGTAGCAGAACTACCACAAAGGTGGCTTTGAGGACATTGGCAAGTGCTTATATATCAACCTATAAACAGATTATCACGAAAAGGAGTGAGTTACAAAATGTTTGCGGTCAGAGTACTAGCTGCACAAGCTACTTTCACTTGTGCTCATTTCCACCATTTGTTCACACCTCCAACCACCACCTGTCACCTTTTTGTTCTGGTTAAACAGATCTGCATCTAAGGAGAGGAGCTTTGGGTACTGAGGATCAGAAAGTCATAAACCTGATCATGGATAAACTGAGCATTTACTGAAGTCATTACAATCATACCTCCTCCTGTACTCAGCATTCCTAAATTGTGTTAATAAGTACTCATGGATCCATCTAATAAATTTTTTGTTTATCATGGTGACTGGAGAAACAGTCACAACCTCCATCTCAGCCTCCTGTCTTTTTTTCAGTGCCTCCATCTCCAAATCATACATCATAGCAGGTCTCACTATTATCTTGTAAACCTTCCCTTTCATGCTTGCTGCTGTCCTTCTCTCACAAATCACTCTTAAAACTTGTCTCAACCCACTCCACCCTGCCTACACTCTCTTCTTCACCTCTCTTGTGCGCCATCTTGCTGTGGGTGGTTGACCCCATCAAGCTGATATTTACCTCATCTACCTCTGCTCCTGTCTCCCTCTCACACATGTATTCTGTCTTCCTTCAACTGACTTTAATTCCTCTTCTCTCCAGAGCACACCTCCACATGTTCCCTACTCTCACTACATATATGCTGGCTAAAGGGCTCAATTTTGCCATATCTCCACAGTAGCTGCCCATAGTGGATCTCATCACAGCCACAGAAACAGCAATGAGAAATAAACTAACACAACCTGAAGCAGAGCAAATCAGGATGAAAGTTTCAGCTACCCTCTCCAGTGCAGGAATTCCTCCATCCAACCTCATTATTCAAGAAAAGAAGGCCATCACAGCCCCGAGTAAGGATCAAAACATCACCATACTACCAGCTGACAAAGGGAGGTGCACTGTTGTTCTTAATTCCACTGAAGAACTGAACACCACACCAAAATTACTACACTCCTCAGTGACAACAATACCTATGAGGTCTTAAGACGACACCCCACAAGCAACTACAAGAAGAAAGTCATCTCTTGCCTCCAACAACTTGAAAAGGAATATGCCATTGACTGCCCTGCTTACTACCGTCTTTACTCTGGAGAAGCAACTCCAAGCATTTATGGACTTCCAAACATTCACAAAGAAGGGGTCCCACTCAGACCCATCATCAGCAGTAAAAACTCAGTCATCTACAACATTTCCAAGCACCTCACCACCATCTTGGCTCCGCTTGTAGGTAGCACACCCCATCAAATTGAAAATTCCACAAACTTTACCAATAAAGTCCGTAAATCTTGCACTGAATCCAGATGAAACCATTGTGCCCTTTGATGTGGTTTCACTTTTCACTTGCCTTACCACAACATATATATTGAATGAATGAATGAATGAATGATACTTTATTGATCCCACAATGGGGAAATTACAATTAACAGAACACCCATCCAAGAAAGAAGAAGAGAGAAAACAAAACAAAACAAACATTACATTATAAATACAACAAGAGTTTCTACAGACAAAAGCATGGATGTGCCATGGGCTCCCCAGTGTCACCCACTGTAGTCAACCTTTACATGGAGGAAGTGAAAAATAAAGTTCTTGGCTCTTTCAAAGGGATAGCTCCTAGCCACTGGTACAGATAATTGGATGACACCTGGGTCAAAATCAAAACCCAAGAAGTCAAAGCCTTCACTCACCACAACAACTCAGTGGATAAATACATCAGTTTTAACAGGGAGGACACCAGGGATAATCAGTTACAGTTCCTGGACTGTGCTGTGCTTACTGAGAAAGATGGAAGCCTCAACATTGAAGTTTACCTGAAGCATACAATATTGACCAGTACCTACTCTTTGACTCCCCCCCACACACTGGAAGACAAACTTGATATGATTAGGACGCTACAACACTGGGCAGAAAACATTCCCTCTAAGCCAAAATAAGAATGACAAGCGGAACAACATACCTTATGTGGCAGGATTGTCTGAGAAATGCAGAAGAATTTTCTCCAAGCATGACATCCTGGTATACTTCAAAACCTAGTCACACTAAGGCAAAACTGGTTCATCCCAAGGACAAAAACCCCAAACACAAGATATGCTGGTCAGTGCAGTGAAGCATGCTTGGACCTCTATATTGGAGAAACAAAACTCTTCACAAACACATGGCACAACATAGAAGAGCCACCTTGACAGGACAAGACTCCACTGTACATTTGCTTCTAAAGGATAGAGGGCATTCTTTTGAGGATGCCAATGTTCACATTTTGGACCAGGAAGACAGATGGTTTGAAAGAGGAGTTAAAGAAGCAATCTATGTCCACTGTGAACAACCACCACTGAACAGAGGAGGTGGATTACATCACCAACCCAAGCTCAATAGGTCACCTGATAGAATGGGGCCAAGTCTCACATTGGTTTCACCCAAAACCACTGATTGTAATGACCCACACCTTCTTTAAGACCTTAAGACATGTGATTATGCACATGAACAATATTGGGTCACAACCACCTCCAGGGGACTAAGCCCACTGGAACTTAAATACCCAGGTCTCTCCACCTTTTGGCTCGAGAACTGAAGAGGCCTTTTGGATGGGAGGTGAAACATCTTCAAGAAACTTAAAGACGTTCAGTTGCCTTTTTTCAAGCTCCAGAGACTGCTATGACCTGGATGAGTAAGAACCTACATAGACTCACTACATATTTTAACCATATGTCAAACAACTTGTGTGCAGCACTTAAGTAAAAGAATCCCCAATTAACTTACCACTACATGAGCTTTCTCAGATGAAAACCTTGGAAAGGAAACTTTCTCACTGGTTTTAACTAGTATAAGTCTAGCTAGGTCCATGACGCCACCATGAGAGCGACTTTCAGCTGCTCCCTTATGGCTTGAACATGGTTCTGCAGGAGTCCTACTCACAGCCTATTGACAGCTTTAGAGACCGTTGTCAATATGTTGTAGCTATTTACTGTCACCTGTCACAACAATCTGTGGGCTACTCACTCATTCTGTTGTTTGTGCGTGCCACAGAGATTTCAACATACAAAGAGCTACAGGGAAACTCAGTGTTAAAATCAATGAAAAGCATGCAGCCAACGTCTATGCTTTCTTGATCTATGATGCTTTTTCCCTTCCCTGTTCTGGCCCACTTTCCAACCATTCAGGGTTCAGCCTTCGCAGCCACGTCATGGAGGAGTGCATGCAAGCACGTTTGCCATGGTTGCATAGGCTCTGTGTAGGCATATGGACAGAAACACAGAACCATAGAAAGAGTACTGGCTTGAGACCCCGAGACTGGGATTACTGTACGTCTCAAACTAGGGATCTTTTACACAATCCATGCAGCCACCAAGCATAACTGGAATGAGATAGTTTGGCAAAACACTTCAAAAGCACTCCATTTTCTCTCCATTGAATCTAGCAAAGTAGTTTAGCATAGTACAAAAACTGAAAAGACCAGGATACAACTATTTAACTCTCTCAGATAAGAGCAGTATCAAATATTTTAATCAAACCACAGATAATTACAAGTGAAGTTTAACTAGAAGTAAATTGTAAAACTGCTGCTTTACGTTTGCTACAAAACATTTCTAAGACAGAACGTCACTGTCATTTTTTTTTCCTCTTTAAAAGACAAAACTTTAGATTAACATTTAGCTTTCATTAATATGCATTTTCAATTTTTCTGCTGATATCACCGCATCACATATATCTCCAATATATAGCTCCATTTCAGTAAAGTTTGCACGGATTCTAAACGTGGGGGATTATTCATCTTCTTGTGACTGTGTTGAACCTATGTAAGTAGTTGGACACGTTGTGCTACACAGATCAGGTCCCCATAACAGCTGACACATTCACTAACAAGCCGTGTTTCCTCTCAAAGAGCCTCCCTGCAGCATGCCAAACCCCACCCTCGTCACTCTGCCCCAGTCAGTAGATCTGTGATTATTCAGAGGCTGCGCCGCAGTGTGTGCTGATTAGGATGAAGACGACACAAAACAGAGTCTGATAAGGCGGATTGACCTTTGCAGTGCTCATGTTGAGAGCAGCTGGCATTGCCATCTGAGGGTCACCTATAATCCATTCTGTCTGTCTTCTTAATTAAATATTCGGTTTAAAAGTGAGGACAAAAAAAAAAAATCAGCCGTTTTTCTCTTTTCTTAAATGTTCATTTCTGTATCTATAGATCCATATGTTAGTACGTTAAATAAAGCTCATCTAATGCCCATTTTATACTGCATACTTTAAATGAATATCTTCACATTGTATGCCACTTTCAGTGCTGCTAAAAGTGACTCATGTAAGGTTTATTAAAGTTGTTTTTCCCTGCTTTTTAGTGTAAAGACAAAAAACACATAAAAAGACAATACACACAAATCAATGAAATAGTGCTTTCTTGGCGCGCAGTCTTTGCAAACTCTTGGCAACAGGCAAACTCTCCAAACTCTGCTCTCCAAGAGGCCAACAACTATTGAATATGGTCAAAGGATTGTTTTTATCTGCCAGCAACCAATGGCAAGCTCCCATTCAACCCAGGGGGGATTAGCAAATGTGACAATGCCAAAACATCTGCGGTTGCTCATCTCTCCACCCATACAGAAAGTGATGCATGTTGATGCTGCGTTTATTCTTTATTTCCTTTTCTCATTAGAGACGAATGTGCTTTCGCACCATCCAGGAGATCCAGCACATGTGTCAAGGAGCTTTTAAGGGAAGTGTGAGAGAGACTGAACAGCCAAAGAAGTCAAGGGTTGACTTAAGGGAGATGAAGAGTGGAGGTAGCCCTCGGTGGTTCTGCAAGGACAGAGTTTGTAACCAGTAGGAATTAGATAGGAGCATGTTTTAAAGTTCATAAAATGGCAAATTAAAAACCAGGAGCCAAAACAAACAAACAAACAAAAAAAATAATAGAAATAGTTTTTAACGTTTTGGTTAAATACTAAAAGTTCACAACACTTTCAGTCAACTGCTTGAAGACCAGCCACATAAATCACTTCAACACAGAAACCTTAAATTAAAAAAAGCAAACCATCCCATACTGATACACACACCGTGTGGTGTTGTGAAGTAACATGCCTGTTGAATGTTGTGAAGGACCATATTCTTACATGAATGATTTTTTTCCTGACCCAAACAGAGTGGTTTTAGTGCATAAACCTAATTAACAAGTGAAAGTGAAACCAAAACCAGTTAAAAACAAAAAAGATAAAACACAAAGATCATGAGGGCAGGAAATCTGAGTTACTCAACCACTAGCCCACAACCTTCATCCTGCTTATCCTTATTTTCTGTCAAATATATAATGTTACAATGGTGCAGTAGTGCAGGCTCATATTAAACATGGACAAAGAGGTAAGTGTACGTGCATGCAATTTCTGTGAGCCAAGAGCTCAGGCTTCAGGCTGCTTTAAACACCCACTTTCTGGCATTTCTTTTCCCCATTCTTGGCTCTCCAACATTTCATAGAGAATATCCTTAATATGGCTCAGACACGTAGCTGTGAATGCAGACACCCCACCCACCTGCTGCTCAAACCTTTTGTTTACAAGGAGCAGCCAATGAGAAGAAAGTTGAGTTAAATAGAGCAGGAAGCGTAGCTGAAGCAGCTTTTTTCAGACATTGGCTGAACTGAGGGGGTTCAGTTCCTCCATGATTCATGCAAAGCTAGTCTAGCAGAGCCCAAGAATAAAAATAGGTAACTGGAAATAATAGGACCCCTTTAAAAGAGGACTATTATTCTACAGCATCCATTATCACAGCAGCTGGTCCACCAAGGCTGCAGCACCAAAGGAAATTGTGTACATATCTCTGCAAGTATAATGGTATCTGACAAAATGGCAGCATCCGACATCCTGGCATCGCAACATTTTGAGAAAACAGAAATTTTATAAGCCAGTGAAAGACTAAACACAAACTGTAAAGGCACTTTCACCTTTTTCAGTTTTTCCTGCACTGAAAGTGTGATCTAAAGATTTCCAAAATCACATGAAAATTCATGATAATTGCAGCCCTTAATTATTATATAGGTTAAAAAAAGAAGGAGGAAAAAAATGTAACCACCCAAATGACCCAAAGGGTTAATAGGACCAGCTTCCTGGCTCCCAAATGCCACATTAAACACACACACACACGCACACACTTATCCCCAGGAGGTCAAAGCTTCAAATGGGGAAACTGATGGCTCAAGTGACTGGGTATGACTGACTAGAGGCTGTCTCAGCTTCACACTTCCTGACCGAGGCCTTATCCTCCCTCAGCAGCCCTGCCGCTTCCCCTGCAGCCGTCCCTTTGACAGGAAGCAGGAAGCGTCCAGGCTTGTCAGTGTCCTGTCCTGTGTCCATCTAATGACACTAACTGCTCTCCGCTGACAGCTGAGGGGAAAAAAAACAAGGCTCTTTCTGGCTGTTTTTCCTGATCCACTCATCCACCGCACTCTTTGCCACATTCAGTATCACAGTGGCAGTGGACAGCTATGCGGTTGCCACAGAGATGTGATCTGGCCGTCTCGAGCGTCAGCTCTGCATTCTCTGCAGTGGATACTGCAGGAAACCACTCTGACTAACCTGTTTGTCAGCAGCTGTCTGGAGCTCAGTGTGCCCACTGTGACACATTTCACTCCCCACCCACCAGAGAGCGAACACTAAACCTCTCAGAACTGCTAAAATGCAAATTATTTCCTAGAAGAAGAAAACAGGAAAGGGCACAATTATCAAAAGACTTCCTCAGAGTTCAGACATCTGCAGTGGCTTTTTTTTTTTTTAACATTATCCACACCAGCCCTGAGTTTTATTTCTGCTTCCTTCTACACAAATGCTTTTTCATTTCCTTTCTGGACCCAACTGCTCACTAGTCACTACAAAAAACACACTCACATAAAAAGGAGCACCTGTGTGTTAATGTATATCAGAGCAACGAATCGTGCCTTGCTTGTTTAGTCATAAAGATAAAGTCATATAAAAGATAAGTCTGTTTGTCTGTCAAGTCATTTTGTCTGCCTGCTGGTTGAGTCTATGTGGCATGACTCAAAAAGCAGGAAGGGCGGGGAGCCGTTTTCGTTGGCAGGAAACAAATGCACATCCCTTTCTCCGGGCCCGCAGCCGAAGAGCCCATCAGCGCTCCAAGAGGAATGGGAAAAATGAGAGGATGCAACATTTCCAACAGCAGCTGAGGTCAGATGCCCTATTTCTCTCACAAAGATAGAAAGACAGTGATCAACTGCCAGTGGTTTTGGTTTTGGTTTTGGTTAACAGGTGTATCAGGACGACCACATGACTGATGGAGTGTATCTGACACAGCGACTGGATGAAGTGAGGCTACATCTTTTCTGCAGCTTACTTTTCTCAATGGAGTCTATCAAATCAAGATGTTGATAGAAACCTACTGAACTGCAACTGATCTATGGAACAAAAATCATTTATCCAAATGAGCTAAATTAGAGAAAAAATCTATACATCCCTAAATAAGAACCAGTTCCAGCACAGTCAATGCCAGAGCTTGGCCTACACACACACACACACACACACACACACACAAAAGCTGATTCACTAAGTTGT
>VUQK01031796.1:0-15663 GCA_015106715.1 Bujurquina vittata
ACGGAGGTGGAAATTTACACCAACATTTATTGCAGGAACACGGGAACCAAACAAACGCGGGGGACAGGAACAGGAACACACAGCAGGAGGGAAAAGAATGACGACAGATGACCTAGGGTAGACGGACAACGCGACAAGAGGCACAGAAAGCACAGGACTTAAATAACAAGAGGGCTAACGAGGGGAGTGGAAACAACTGGGAACACAGGTGAAACGCATAACAGACGAGACCATGGGAAGCAAAACTGAATACAACGGACAGGGACCAGGTGACTATCAAAATAAAACAGGAAGGCAAAACAAGGAACAGAGACACAGACTTGACACGAAAAACATAAGGAACCAGAAAACAAAGCAGCACCAAAACCCACAATCAAAACCCCAAAACAAGACAAAAGCCCAGAATACAAAAACACGGGGTCCACAGGACCCCAGACCATGACAATATTAGGAATGTTAATGTTGCCATCCCTACACATCCCTACATATTACCCACAGGAATTCTGGCACCGGCATGAATATCATCCACTATGACTGACATTCAAATAAAATAACTGGGAAACAAGGACGTACATGTTGTGTCCTTTTTCCAAATACAGGATCTTGGGATATATAACTCTGATGAGAAAGAGCTTTTCCCTTACAGTCCGCTGTTGCGCAATAGTCTTGAGTCACCCCCCATTTCTTTACAAAATGAGAAATAATTGCAGCCAATTATTGAATCTGATGGTACTTTTATGAATTGATAATTCCATCAATCCAGCAAAGATCCCCAACACCAGTGGCTTAAATGTAGCCCCAAACATAATATGAATCTTCAGGGACACACTGCACACTTTGCTGAGATATGCTACTGTAAGTTTTCAGCCAATAGCTCTTTGGAAATCACCTTTTGGTGCACAAATACAATTTTATGCTTGTCAAACTGTGTTATCTTTGGGATTTTTCATAGAGTCAACTTAAGAAAATGGAACAAATGGGTTTTTGTGACAAGCTGCTAGTAACAAATTGTTTAAAATTGGTTCTTTTCTACGTTTTCTGTTAGGAGTAGACAACAGAGTAGGTCATTCCTTGAGTTGGGTTTCTTTTTTACACTTGAACAATTCAAAGGTCAGTGTTAAGTGGCTTAAAACAAAAAAAACAAAAAAATTCCTCTGAAAATGGTCAGGTACAAGGGCTGGACTGAAAAAGCAGCCAATGTCCAAAGAAAGACTTCCACCACTTTAAAAACATCCCTTGCAAGCAAAATATAAAGAAAATAAGGTGTGGCTCAAAACTTACACACACACTCACTAGGATTTAAATACCTGGGACGCTCCACCATTTGATTTTGAAACTGAAGAAGCCTCTTGGATGAGGGGCAAAACAGTCGCCTTTTTCAAGCTCCAGCGGCTGATACTGTTTGAGGGGTTTTTTCAGTGTCATCTCCTGGGCTGTGGTTTCTTAGAAAACAGCCTATGAAGAGCTGCCAGTGATAAAAGTATGCGTCTGCCTGCAAGCGCATTTGTGCATACTCACAACAGCGTGAGTGACGGCTGTGTCGAGGCCGAGTGACAGGGGCTCGTGTGAGTGGTGAATCATAGTGACAGTGCATTGGGGAGAAGGAGTGCGATGGTTCCTGTGGATGAGTGACCTCTGACCCCCAGTGTCAGAGCTGAGGCATCCCTAAACAATAGGGCCAAAAAGAAGATTAAAAAATGGCTTGAGGTCTTCTCTGGCTCCCCTGATCCAGCTGTGGCGCTATATTGTTGTGTCCATCTCTGACACTAATGCTGTCCTAATGAGCCTCCCTATAATGCCGACTTAACCATGGAGATGTGCTTCAAGCTGTAAGGTGACGGGGGTTAATAGGAGGGAGGGGAGAAGGATTTGGGGGACATAAGAAAGACAGAGTTAAGTATTAGAAGAACACACAGCTACAGGTGTGTAGAGCCGGATGGATTTGATGCGTGCATCAGATCTGAGGTTCAAGTGCATCAGTTTGAATAACGATGAATTCGTTATCAAATCTACATCACATTTTCACTGATTTATCACAGTTAATTGCCATACTATCACAACCAGACTGTGTGTAATTGTAACTTGACTTCACTCAGTCACAGCTGAAGCAGACTGTCTTGGCACACCAGTCGCTTTGGAGACGGCTACTGACCGTGAATGGTTGCAGACCTGTTCACCGTCTTCAAAGCAACTATTTCAAAGGCAACAAGAGCACAAGTTCATTCCACATGGTAGTAACAATTTTGATTGTGCCAGTAAAATAAAGCTAGTAGCTTGAGAGCACATTAGTCACAACTGGCACACCTAAAACTTTACCTGAAACCCTGGGTCAAGTTGCACTGTCAGTAATGCCGATGCCATGTCCCCAGATAGAAGAACTATGTACATCATAACCATGCACCATTAATATTGAACAATGCATGAGCATGATAATGTAATCAGACTGTAATTCTAAATAAGTGGAGTACTCTTACAGCATTAGTGGAATTCTATTTCCTTCCCCGGAGAATAAGATTCAGCCTATTACAGAGACTAGCTTGGAGACAGAAAACTGATTATCAATGAGTGCAATGGCTGGAAGGAGAGTCAATAATTCATTTCTCACCACCATGCATAGCAAACCAGGCTATAATGACAATCTGAAAATGACTATTGAAAACCAATGCTATATGTATGTCTGCTCTCATCAGCATAAAACACATGAAAGTTCATAAACACGACTTCAGAAAGGAAGCTCAAAATAAAGCAGCCAACGCTGTAAACCTTAAGGCTTGAGGAATGACATCAAATGACATTGTGTAAAAGCCTTTTTTCAACAATCTGTCTGGGCCTCTGTGTGCCTAAAGCAAACCCTCTGCTGCGCCTGGAATCTGCTCCATCCACACATAGCGCCTCTTTAAGCAGGGAGAGGCTTGCAAAGACAGACTCAAGGCTGGAGTATTGACTCACCGGTCAGCACCTTATCACAGTGAGAACATACACACATGAAGAATGAGTCTATGGTGCAGCAGATAAGACGGCAGGTAAGCGGAAGGGTCATGGGTACAGAGGGTAGACTGTAACTGCAATATATAAGCTGAGCATAGATATCTGCTTTGTTTCACTTTGGTTTAGGTAGAGGTCACACATGCTAGACGGTCAGAAACGGATGTAGGAAGGAAGCGTATACGGGTTAATCGGCATTTTAAGAGTCCACAGAGCTGTCAGAAACACGTTTGAGCGCTCCGTATGTGTGAGTGGAGAAAAGACACATAAACACACAAGAATGTGTATTCACAGCCATGAGCACACATGTACACACTCTGAGTTCATGGGGCCTCTGAGTTCAGGGCAGTAGGTGTTAGATTACAGGAGCGGGGCCATCCAAAGCACCGCCTGGTTCTATCTTTATTTAACCGCTGATTAGAGCAACTCTTTGAAGGCCCCTTTAATTGCCGCAGCGATAGGCCTCTTAAAACTGAGAGGCTTTTTTCACCTCTTTTATTGATTTCTTCACTCATGCCGCCATAAAAATGCCCGCACTCCCATCTACAGGAGCGTCTGTTTCTCCCTCTCCTGCTGCTTTTTTTTTAACTTTGACCACCCTTCTTGTTATGTTTTTCTTGTTTACCCTTTCCACATTTCATCACTCACTCCTGTCTGCTTTTATCCGTGTTTTGCTGTGTTTCTGAAGGAAGTTTTAGTCTCAACACTGAATTCGTGACCTAAACTAAGACATGTTAAGAGTGGACTAAGGAGAAAGGGTGCTAAAGCAAAGAGTCAGTGAGAGGTCTGTATTAAAAGTGTATGTCTCAGAGTTGTGCTGGTGTTGGTTTGTTCCCCACACTGTTGTCACTTGTAAGAAACTCCAACTTATTTACAACAAATTCTTACGTGAATCTTGCCAAGTTACATATATTTAACGACATTTTAACAACATTTTAGTCGTTACACAGTTTTGGTTCTTCTTTTAAAGGGCAACAAATCCTCATAAAAAGAGACCAAATACCTCAAGTTGATGGTGCCAAGAGAACAACCACGTTAAAGTGTGATTTATTCACTTATCCATTTCATAACCAAATTAGAATTAATGTCTTCTAGTTGCGTGCCTTTGGAAAACTCAATCAGTCGCAGCCGGGGTGCTGAGAAGACACGACAAACCTACAAATTTTAAAATGTAGCAAAGACGACCTGTGCAGTCGCCACAATTGGTAGGGCGCCCAATTTGATGCAATTGCCCCTTCTGTTGGAAATGTTACACAAAATATTTATACAAAAAGAAAGTTTTCATAGGACTCTGGGAAAAACTAAGTACACCCCAAGAATGATTGGTAGAATCGACTTTTGCAGCAATACCCTAAGTCATCGTTTTCTGTATAGCTTCTTCAGTCGCTCTCTTAGTTGTGGAACACGATTGGCCCCCTCTTCTTTACAGCATTGTTTTAGTTCATTAAGGTTTGTGGGAATTCCTTTAAAGCTGCAAAGATCTTATAAGGTCCAGCCACAGCACTGCAGCCAGGTTGAGGTCTGGACTTTGACTGGGTGATTGCAACACCTCAATTCTTTTCTTTTTCAGTCACTCTGTTGCGGATTTGCTGCTGTGCGTGAGATTGCTGTTTATCAGATAAAAAGTTTGCTAATTTGCAGTAAAGAAGGAAAAAGCCTAGCAAATGACCAACCAGAGAGCTCATTAATCGAATTAACACATTATGACACCTTTCGACACCAAAAAGGTGATGGCACTTTATGTTGTAGTCTACCCTCACATGCTGAAGAAGGGCACCCACAAGCCCAGATGCAGATGACGTGATAGCGCCGCCCCAATTTATCGATAAGAATGGCAGCAAGAGTCAAGAACTTTGAGTTGCTGTCCTGAAGTTTTGAGAAGGCACTGGCACTGGCGCTGTGAAATGAAATATGTTCAACAGATGTAAGGGCAGCATGGTGGCGCTTAGTACTGTTACCTCACAGTCAGAAGGTCTGGGTTTAAATCCACCTTGGCCCCCAGGACCTTTCTGTGTGGGTTTCTGGTTTCCTCCCACGGTGTAGTGGGGTTATGTTAACTAGGTCTTGCTCAAGGGCCCACAGTAATGCCCGTCCAAGGATTTGAACCAGCTTCCTCTCAGTGATAAACCCCCTTCTTCTCCTCTAGGCCACCCCTCCGTCATACTAGTACTTACTTCTAAATTTCTGGTACTGTGACATCCCTTCTACACACACACATTTCATTAATGATTATCTTTCACTGTATGGAGCATCACAGAATCTCTGTATCACAACATTATTATTATTATTATGAGAAACATGGAAGCACTGCATCGTGAGTTGATCAGTTATTCCTTCCAGTGGTGCTGAGTAATGGCCAAACAACTGCTTCCTTAAAACAAAATTTGTATATATTTATATATTTTTTTTTAAAATTAGGACTTTGTCATATCATTGCTATTAAACAGGTATGTGAAATTTAGTCATAATTACAACATAAATTCTTGAGTTATGGACAAAAATGTGTGTTGTGGTTTTCATTTACAACTCTGTTAGTATCCAAATTATAGGTCAAACACCTGAGAATATAAAAAGAATACTAACCCATAGTGACTGCTGCTTCACTGCTGCCTGGTTCCACTTTCTGCTATTGAAGGACACAGTTTATGGCTGTCTGGACAGGACAGGTCCACTGGATAAGGTCTTGACCTTTGACCTCACATCCTACTGGTTGTAAAGCGTGCTGATTCAGCTGGCCTCCTCTGTCTGGCTGCTGTTTCATTTGCTCATGACCTCTGTCACAGCTCAATTTCAAGGGCATGGTCTTACCCTCATACCTCTCTTGTCATCAAGATTGTGACACTTTTTTTTTCATTGATTATCCAATCAGACATTCACAGCCCCTGCAGTAAAACTTTGTATTTAATTGACTATTACCTACCTGACATGGAATTAAGGTTAAGCAGGTTTTGATTACGTTTGAACCTTTTACTTGCTCTAAATACTGATCAAGATAGAATGTCTCAAGCGCCTGCTGAATTGCTCAGATCATAGCCTTGGGTGGGAGCTGTAACCTTGAATGCTCTGTAGCAAGGCTGGTTCTGATCCCATTACAAAACAATCAATCCTTGTCTGGCTCTCGTTCTGCAGCGTCAGCCCTGGGACTGTATCGATTTCAGGTAGAATCAACAAGGGCTGATCAGTCGTGACTGTGAAGGAAGATAAATGTTAGGGTGCTGTGATGCTGTTGTGTGGAGAACAACTCAATACCAAAGTTAATTTCACAGTACTAATTGAAAGCAAACACTAATAATTTCATTAAACTACTGAAAGCGAGCCAACGATGTCACCACATTACCTCTGCAACCCATGCTGAGACTGAGGCTGTGCAAGTGTTGTGTTATGTTTAGCAATAAGGCTAAACAAAATCACAGCGGGTCTCATTCAAAACAAAGCAATCCTATTATATTAAACCTCGCAAAGTTCATATTCTAAGTCATACCATTTTGTTTTACGGTCATTTCTCTAAGAATACCTCTACCTTTATCTCGCCCTGAACCTCTAGATCTCGTGCACGCTCATTCTCGGCAGCTGCCGCTACTGCTTAGCTTGAGACTGGCATCCTGAAACAGATTAGAGGTATGTAATCAGGGATTCCTAATCAACTAATTTACAGACCAATCCCTTTCACACAGCAAGACCTCTGACCTGACCTAAATTAGAAAGCCCTGACATACTGTCTTTGACCTTGGATAGGCAAGGAAGCCTAAGTGTGGTTTTGATAGGAGGAAAAAGGAATAAAAATGGCTGGGTCGGTGGCTGAGTGGGGGGGATCGAAGGGCAAAGAATAAAATTACTGAGGGAGCAGGATGTTCAAGAGGGTTAAGGAGGAGAGGAGGGTGGAAAGGCATCGGGTGCTGTAAAAAATTAAAAGGAGACACAAATATGCAGACGTGTAGGTAGCCTACAGAGGGAGATAGGACGTAAGTAACAAGGCTTGATTTAGTAATCCTATCACTGACCTGCTTTTTTAAGGCCGACCAACAACGTGACAGCGGCTGACTGAGTCAGCCTAGACACCAACAACCAACCCCCACCCCATTTCTAATCCTGTCAGCTGACGCCCCCTCTACTAAATCAGCTGACGGACGCCACCCCATCACCCCTCTATGGCTCCTGGCAGCTGACTAGGTCCCCTATCTTCTGGCAACCCCCAATCCAACGGCACACCTCATACGAGTTATTCCCTTCATTGCTCCTGATGCACTGTGCAGCCACACCCGTTCCAGTTATATATTTTAAATTTACCTGAAGGTTTCCAACAGCGTGGTTAATGTCAAAATTACACTTAACTAATGAACACAGACTCACGAGTGAATTAACCTTGAGTGCTGTCTTGTCATAATCCTCCGAGGCATCCGAGGTGATCCTGAGCCGCTCCACTGCGAGACACCTATTTAGCTACAATGTTACGCAACAATCATTCAGCCACTTTGCTATCCCCAGATCAGCCAGGTTCAAATCTGAACGGTCATTTGTGAGGTCAGATCCACAATACAGTGTGGAGATTCTTGCCGCGAGGACAGGATTAGAGCGGCAGAATCTGGGTTACAGACACTACGCAGTCCATCTGTTGTTTTGGTTTTTCCTTTGTAATGACCACAAGCAACACTCCTGTCCCCCAGCTTTAAATGATTCTTCATCTTTCCAAATAAAAAAAAGTTGGGATGTTGTTTTTGAAAACAAAGAGGGGCTTCATTAATGAACCTCTGTGTTTGCAAAATGTGGAGCGCTATTGCCATTTTGGAGGCTTAACGTTTTCCTGTTTATACTTGATAAACTCACTTAGAGAAGTCCTCCTGAGCCAATGCAGTGATGTGTAAATGCCAGAAGCCTGCATTCCCATTGATGGTTAGCGGGGAGAAACTCCACTAGTTGCAAAAAGTCAATTTTTACCCAAGTTTATGAGGAAATGCCCCAGTTTATTACCTTGGTAAAGATTTTCTCAATATGTTTACGGTTCTTGTTGCTAGTTTATAGCCTTCTGCAGAACAATTTGATTTCATTTTGCATATTATGGATCAATTTAAAGTTAAACCAGACAATAGAAGGTCTCATTCAGGATTTATGACATTGTGGCTTCATTTACATTTCACACTGCCCTAGCTTAATTTTCCCAACAAACAGAGTTATAAAATAACAGAGACAAAAAAAAGATGTGGTTAGAATGGTTTGGATGGGTTTTTTTTTTTAAATCTGTATTGTAGATACCGGACATGTTTTATCTCCTCTTGATCCATGAAAGCAGAATAACAGTTCATGGCTAACAATCCTTACTTATCTTCCTCTCCCTTTCTGTACCTCTTTGTCTTTATCCGTCTTCTGTGTGTTTCAGTCTGTTCCAGTTTCCAAGACTCCTAAACTAGATAACTCAGATTAGTGATTTCTACATGGACACACTCAACCCTCGACATACACTTCTTACTCAGCGACATGCGAACACAGGCACATTTCAAACACATTTGATCCACTCAAACACACACAAACACAGGGAGTCCTCGTTTTAACAACGCAATTCTCTATACAGTCAAAAGCCATTTAAAAATTAGGCAAATAATGCTTATTGAATTACCACAGGATTAGGATAAAACTCCAGTATAATGTTTACATGAACACCCCAGTATAATCTTTATCATATTAACTTACATATTTACCTGTTTACCACATTCAGCTGGCACAAAGGTGTCAACATATTGTCTGATCTCATTCGATGTTCTGAATTTTTGTATGAAACACATTGTACAATTTTTATACACAGCACCCCATTATCAGAGGCT
The DNA here is from genome assembly GCA_015106715.1 of Bujurquina vittata. Taxonomy (NCBI): domain Eukaryota; kingdom Metazoa; phylum Chordata; class Actinopteri; order Cichliformes; family Cichlidae; genus Bujurquina; species Bujurquina vittata. The sequence goes on from VUQK01031796.1 coordinate 8,802, forward strand.
TAAAATTAATTGAAGCATTAACAAGCATTTCATGTGTGCACATTCACTGGAGCAGGTTTCAAAGAATCCCAAGTAGACACAATGAAACATGAAAAGTGAAAACTTTAGTTTTTCTAAACAGTTTATTCACTTTGACACATAAATATGGTTTGACCTTAATTTATGTTAATGGTACATTTACATGTCCTCCTATGCCATTTGCCACAGACGATCATCACTGGGTTTGGCAATTTAATGTAAAAATTACTTGCATGTGTGTAAAGATCCAGGTGGCCCTTCACTAAGCGTGGCCCTCCTGTGTATCTGTTTAGGGACTCTTGGTCCAGCACAAAGGCAACCTTACACCAGTGACAGAAAGACAGAGGGAATGAGGGAGTGAAAGAAAGGAAGTAGGGAAGGATAAAGAAGCCCGAAGAAAGACAAAGGCAACTGGCCAAGGGGCCAAAAGTGTCATCTTGCCTCCACTTGGGGTGAAAAGAAGGGAGAGGAAAAAGAAAAAAGGAAGTCTAGAATTTACCAGACGAAAGTTCTCTTTCTTTTCCTGGACAGCTGAGTGTCTTATTATGGGATTAGATTTAACCAGTGTCCCCCCTAGGAATGTGGAACAGAGGGCTGGTGGTAATGGGTGGAAGGGTTTTGGGGGAAGATGTGGGTTGGGGAGTGAGGTTTAGGGGTGGGCCTGGGTGAGGCGTGGGGTGCCGCTGGGTGGTGGTAGGATGGGTCAGGGAGGCAGTATGCAGGATGGCTTGGCAGTGTGCCCAGGGTGGGGGTGGGGGGCACAGCACAGGGGCCCACATGGACCCTTGCCAGCAGTGCAATTACTCCACATTCTGAACAGCTGGCACATAATGGGTATTCAGGCACTTGTAGTCCTTCGATAGGACATTGAGATCCCAGGTCATCCCCCCTCACGTGCCTCAGCACTACATGGCAACCAGAGATCACTCCACCAAATGTCCTGCTGGGAACACCATCGTGCTAACGGTGCCAATAAAACACACTGAGCTGCTGTGATTGATAATACCAGGTAAAAAGCTGAAATGACTTCTTGTGCCTCACGGAAAGCATAAAACGCAAGTGGGTGCAAGCCCAACACAAGCGCCGACACACACGAACCCATCAAAGTGCATACGCAGGCCTCGTCTGTATTTGATACACAGTAATATGCTAGCAGGCTGGGACCCGTGAGTTGAGTGTGGGGGAATTCTGTGTTTATAAATTCAGTCTGTTTGAAACTCAGTCCAAGTTTATAATCCACCCACTGTGTGGTGGCTTTGCGCTTTCCCTCAAAGCGCTCACACAGTGTAAACACAGAGTTTAAAAGGGAGATCTTTTTTTTTAATCTAAGGTCTAAAACAAAGGGAGCACAGGAAATGGACTCCGTCTTGAAGAGGAAAACAAACAGACCGCCTGTCACTCAGGCTCACATGGTGCCGTGATGTCATGCAGGACGAGATGTGGGGCCGAGGAGTTCAACCTGTGTGTGCGCTCAGCTACCAGTTCCAGTAGCCGGGGGAACACATGGCGAGTCTATGTGCGGTCTCAACAAACACTACATCCGTTAGAAATATGGCTGACTTCCTGTCTGCAAATTCCTCTCTTTGTCAGGTGCTGATGATGATGATTGATAACTCATGTGCAGCGATGGAGCCGTGAATCAGCCTGCCTCCTGGGCAGCGAGGCCACAACCACTCCCCGATTCTTTGTGACTTGCTTCATCTTCAATTCCACCCTCAGAGTATCATACACAGGACGTGCGCAGACCATCAAAGAGCACGTGTAGGATGAGATGATAGTATCGATACAGTTGTGTGTGTGTGCATGTGCACGTGCGCCAACACACACACACACATGATGCCTATGCCCCACACAGTTGTGTGGGGTTCAGAGCAGATGAGAGCCTTATGTTGAACATTATAAAACACTCAGGACATCTGATAGAGTTTAACTCGTGTGTTCCACTTCACTTAAAGAGCAGCACACAAGGAGATCTCTATGTGCTGCTAAGTCAACACAGACCAGAGTCCTCTGCTCTTTAAATGTGATTAAAAGATTTTGTTTAGAGTTTATTTATCTGGTTTTAATTTTAGCGCAATTTCAGCTCTGCATCACTCTTCTAATAAACCTATCATGGCTATAGGATGAGCATGTGCTAATCTTTTTTTTTTTTCCTTTCACAAATGTTTATCCATCGTGTAAACCACTGGAGAGCGCACTGTAGTGTCTGCTTTTCAAAAAAATCACTCAGAGCCATTGACAGGTACCAATTTGGGTTGCACACTTCGATTCAAAGCTTCCTGGTGACAAGCGCATGAATTAGATTAAATATGGTCTAAGCGGGATAGAATCCAGTCATCTCAATGTATAACGCTGGCGGGCCAGTGCTGAGGGCTGAGTCTAGCATGTGTATCAGCAGGGACCACGCCAAGAACATCAGTTTACGGCTCACTGTAATATGATTAGAAACACACAACGTAAGTCGCCGCCTTCCTGGGAGCATAGCCATGACCCCCGTGCTCATGGGCAGGATTATGCTAATGTGAGGCAATTTGTGTGCATGTGTGAATGTGTGTGTGTAATAGACAGGCAGAAGGCAGAGTGAAGGAGGGAGAGGGAAATCCAAGCGAAAGGATGAAATGGCACAAAACTCTCATTTTCTTGATGTTTTTCTTGTCTGAACACACAGCTTGTCTGAACACTATGGGGGTTTTTTGTCACTCCCACTCTCCATTGTCTTGTCACCTTTTTATCCTTTTCTCTTCCTCTTCTCTTGCTTTTCAAACTTTTCCTACCATATCAGGTGGCCGGGCCTCAGCATCTGCCCTGTTGGCACAGACCCTGCCTGTAGCTGCCAGCAGAGGCTCAGCAGCCCAGTGATGTCAAAAGAACCTCTTTCATCTAAACCTGCTTCATTCACCAACTCCACTTTTTGGCCTACACTTTATTCTGAGCCTCCTTTTGTGTGTCTGGGTGTGTGTGCATGCCTCTGTGTGTTTTCTATCAGTGTATTTTTCCCCATAGGGTGGCCTTCAGTTAAGAGACACACCTGTTGCTGGCAGAAGACGAGCACAGACGTCCTGCTTATGTGCAACGAGACAGGTTCAGAAAGATTAGCTGCCAGAAACCAGCATTTATAATAACAGCAGGAGCTTTAGTGATGCGTACAAACATTTGAAAATCAATAAATTATTTTTACTTATGTGTTGGTCTGTTTATTCTTAAGCCGGATGCCTCCATGACTTGAAAAAGACTTTAAAGAATTAGGCCTTGTTCCAAACAAGGCATGCCCGGACACTGTCAGTTTGATAGCGATACAGGTACAGTATTACTGCTACAATAAATGGTGACATTTAGCCATGGCTACAAAAAAAAAGCAAACAAATAAATATTAGAAGAGAGATGCTGCTTGCTTTAACGTCCAAACTGATAGGCTCACAAAGTCAAGAAGTGAACTCAAAGTGCAGCGTAAGGAACGGTGTCTGTACTTAGTGTTGGCAGAGGTTTGTGCTGCTCTAGTGCCTTCTAATTTCATGATTTATAAGATCATTCCGAGCGGAGAGACTGAAGTGATACAAACACATGACTCAAGGGCCCTGTAATTACATGGGATTAGTTCTGCTTTTGTCTGAGCCATTAGGATGCCTCGAGTGGGCCAATATTTACATAAATCAATAATCATGCAGGATAAAAATGCTGAACACTTAATAACTTCCTACCATTGTCAAGTGTATCTCTGCTGCTCAAGGTCATGGGGCCTTCTGGATAATGTCGACTCATGGGTGCACGCCCCACCCAATCATCCCCCAGGCAGCTGCTCCTATTCATTCTGTTCATCCCTGGTCCTGGAGTCGTCATCTAAAACATAACCCCTGTGCTGTTAAAACACTGAGTGTGACACAAAGAAAGACTAACCTTGGGGGCTAGATGACTAAAACTCTAACTACTCAGAGACGACCACACGGGGTCAGCGAGGCCAAGCCCAACACTGGTTCTCAGTGTCTGGGGACATTTATGACGTCTGGGTCTCTGAACAGGGGTGGCTTCCATGACTTACAGAGCTAATCTCAGGGGTTATTCAACCCCTTGGAGCTTACAACCATACAGGCTTTGATGTCATATATTGTTATGGCATCTGTCCGCATTCCATGTCTTGAAAACGTGATTGGATCGTGTTTGCTCTCTGCACATCTGTGTGTTTGCCAGGCAGGATTAATGGCTTGTTCAGTTGGGTGTTTTCTATTTCCGACCCTCATAGCTTTCAGTTCTTAACAAAATCTGTCAATCAGACAGAGTGAAATCTATACTTTGGTCGATTTGGCGAGTTTTTCATGGGCACGTGCTCAACTCCGCTGCTCAACCCACAAATACATTTTCCTTTCAAACGTGGCACCATTTAAGGGGATATAAACAGGCTTTTCAACAGTATAAAATTTGTTGCCGAGAAGCATTGTTACAACAAAGAAGCAATTGAATAAGCACAAATTCAGGTCAAAATACTACCACAGATGTACAGGTATGTCTGAAGTTCACACACTGACTCTTTTAGGGCAGACAAACTGAAAGTGTGAGAGACACTGTCACTGTCACAGGTGCCATGTTAAATGTCAGCACCATTGTGTAATCCCTCAGCTGTCGTGACGTTGCTTGGTATTTCCAGCACTGTCTCTGCAAGATTTCTGACTTCGCTGCTGTGCTGTGCCGCTCTCCGCCTGGCGGCACGGAAACACGGGGGCTAATTTCCATACCGCTCTCCAGGGAATTGTAATTAAATTTCATAATTACTTTGGGGATCTTGACACTGCCGCTTTGACCAAAACAATGGGAAAGTAGGCTAACGTGTGTTTGTGTGTCTGTGTGTGAATGAGACCATAGAGGTATAATATGTGCCAGTCAGTGATAAACCATTCTTTACTCCTTTTTTTTTTCTTCTTTTTTTGTCAAGCTCAACTTCCTCTCATCTTTTTGTCCTGTCCTGTTTCCTTTCCTGTTCCTGACTCCTTCCTTTTTCTTTTTCCCAGCCCATAAAGTCATTGACCTTGGGGAGTTCCCCTACTTTACCATATCCCTTGTGTTTCATTGCTTCCCATTGTGCATACACTCTGCAGGTTAAAGGTCGTGGCAAGAGGTCACAGTGCAATGAAGGTGTCCAGACAGCTCACTTAAATGCATTTTATTGAAGATGCTTAAGCCTTTCACGGGGTTAATGTCTGAAACATTATGCCTATCATTTGATATTGCCATTATAGCTCCAGGAAATTATCCCCACACTTCCAGGACATAAAAATGACACGTGGCCATATAAATAAAATAACTTCCTCCTTATTAACATGCACTTGAGCAATTCATGTAAGCCTAAAAATGCCAAATGGTACTGTACAATGAAAATTTCAAGTGTGTGAATGTAAGTGCTTTATGAACGTTAAACTTAACGGGGAGAAAAATGAGAATGTCATTCACAAAACACTCCTAGGGACATTAGGATATTCTACTGTTGCAAATGGATTTTGCCATTGGATTAAGATTGTGTAAATTACCAACATGCCTGAATCCCCAGTTGATGTGCAGCTGGCCGTGCAGAGGTGCCAGCGAGAGGAAGGGGAAGCACGGGCACAGTCGGGGCTTCTCCAGATTTCCCTGTATTGAAGTAGGAAGCAGCAGGGAAGTGATATAATCCTCAACTGGACATCAGCCAATGTCTTCCATCCTGTGTCTGCACCTTCAGCACCTTCCCGCACTTTGCAGCACAAATATTGTGTCACAATATCTGATGAGATGAAAGATTTAAAAAGGAATTATTTCATTTTGTGTGTATTTCATCATTCTGACTGCGTGTGTGTGGGGTGGGTGGGGGGTGGCTCAGGGGATTCGGTAACATTCCAACACTTTTTCCTCCCACTCTTCCCCACTCTACCACCCCAATACACACACACACACACGTATTCCTTTGGGGTCAGCACGCGACAGGTGCTGACTTAAGAGCCCTTCTCCTTCCTCCTCTCACAACCACTTATGCCCCCTTTACATTGATTACAGCATACTCTGCCATCATCCTACTTATGTCTGTTGCTTCTTCTTAAAACCCACTTCTAATATAAATACCTCTGCATATACATTTCTGTGGCTAAACCTATATGAACACCCACACACACACACACACCTGCCTGTCACTGCACAGCTGTTGTTAGAACACCTTTGTCCGACCAATGTCCTCTGCATTTTATTCCCAGAATATATATACCAAAAAATATATTTCAGGCTCCGTAGGTACTTCATCACTGTCTCCTTTCTTTACTTTCTCTGCCTTTCTTCCTTCTCCTCTCATTTCCTTCCCATTGTATTCTCACCTCATTTTTCTTTCTATCAGCCGCTTGTCTGTGTTTTTCTATATTGCTCTCGCTTTTCACATTTTTATTTCTTTCCCTCTCCCTTTCCTTTTCTTAAATCTGTTTCCTAAACCCCTCAATGTCCCAGAGCATCCTATTGTGTCTCTCTCCATCTTTATCACATACTTCATCATTCTATACATTGCCTCCTCCGCCGCCACCTCTCTGCATTAAAATTTTCCCTCTCTCCTTTTTTCTTTGTCCTTTTTCTCCTCCCTGCAGTCGCTCTCCTTTCCCTCCCTCACTCTGTCTTCTTTCTCTCTTTCGCTCTCTTCCTCCCTTGTGTCTATTGGTGTTAGCCAGTGCCAGACTGTTGTAGAGAGAGTACTGCAGACTCCAGGCGGTTGGTATTTGTGCCAGCCGTTAGGCGTGCGCACACACACACACACACACACACACACACACAGAGTCAATGAGGACAATGTGTCTGTGCTGTGGAAAAGAGAAAAAAATATACGCTTGCGCTGCCACCCTGAGGC
>VUQK01031798.1:0-21539 GCA_015106715.1 Bujurquina vittata
GTCATTGATACTCGACAAACGTCACTATTCTGCGTCCCGTGTTACAGGGACGAATGAAGGAAAACAAGCTTATTTTCGCTATTGCTTGGAGATTTGTTCAACAAAAGTTAAATTAAAAAAACCCAAAAAAAAACAAGCTTACTTCCGCAAACATTGAGCACGCTTGCTACGTGTGACGTAATCGCGTCCTCTACTGCGCATGTGGGACACTTTCAGGTTCGGCTGCAGTCCACACACAGATCATATCCAAGTTGCATATATTTGGAAATGTGAACAAACACGCAAAAAAAATCGGATTTCTCAAAAAATCGGAATTGTGTCACTTCATGCTGCAGTGTGAACGTAGCCTTAGATGCTGACCAGGAACATGCTGGTGGCCTATTACGAAGACCCAGTTGTTGACTTGTGGTGAGTTGGAGGACTGATTCTTGAGGCAACTGGAAGTCCACTGGGACACTGATCACCTCAAGTGCAGGTGAGTAGTAGCCCTGCTCCCGTACTGTCTCTGAACTGGACGGAACTGGTTAAGAAGCAGAAGAATCATCATCTGATTCCGGAGCAGTCTCTGATTTGGGAAGAGAGGAGACAAAAGAAGATTTTTAATCAGGGGCTTAGGATCACAGAAGGCGTGGACTACCTTAGTGGCCATCTTGGTCAGCAATAAAGCTGAATCAGGAACTGGGGAACGTTTGCTAACTCGGGAAGATTCTCAGTAACAGGGTATTCATCACCTGACTCTGACTCAGCAATGGGCAAAATGTCAACTAAGGTACAGTCTTTGTATCAGTGGCTCTGAGTACGCTGGGTGCTCAGGAACACTATTTGTATTGATCAGACGTAAAAGCAGCCTAGGCTTGACATTGATCAGCCCATGAACAGGAGTGGTGTTGGCCTAAACAGAAAGCGAGAAGCAGTGACAGGGGCACAAGAATATTACTGCTTCCAAATCAAATACTTTTTCTTTACACAATGTCCATACAAAATGTGTACTACTGCATTCAGAAAGCATATTTTGGTATGGTGCTTTCACCTTAGGACTCCTGCTCATGTATATATATATCTGTATCCATCAGTCTGTAGTGCAAATAATGAAGTGAAAGTGAAAATTTTGTGATATGACACATTATGTAAACCTTCTGTCTGTGCTTTCCTGTCAAGTACATGACACATCTTCCATTTTGTGGGCCAGAAGCACGTATTGGCTTGCATACTGGAAAAATGTGACAAGTAGGACATCCTGGTATTTTTGGCATATTGCATTTTTCATTCATTATTTTTTTGAAACGTTTGTAATATTTAAGGCAATTGTTCCTTATACGAACTATAGTTGCTTGTACACACGGACGATATGGTGCTGTTTCAACCAAGTATAATTTGTCCATGTTTATTGGAGAAGGGTAACTTTGTAGTACAAAAATCCGCCTGTGTGATCTCAGCCATTGCCATGGGCTAACTGGGATAACACGTCACATCTGCATTCACAGAAGTGTATCACAGAAAGTTCTTCACGCCAGATATACTCAAAGGGCACACAACACCATGATCAGTCGCTCTTTGTGTAATCAAAGTTTGCATAACATGGCAGGAACTGGAAAACCCCATTCACAGATGACAACAGCAGTCTTGTTTAGCTAGATAGATGCTAGACAGAGATAGCTAGAGGTCAGAGATGAAAGTACATTCCTTTATTCTTAAGATTTATTATCAGTCACAGTTCTGGCTGATTTGAAAAACGAGTGTGAAATAAAACAAACATAAAAATGAATAATTTTCACAAGGCAAAACAGACGAGGACTTCATATGAAACAAAGGCTCCGAAAAACTGCTGATTTTCGTTTTTGTCAGAATTCCCATTTCTGATTATCCAGTAAATGCGATAAGGATGAGGTCCTGTCAGGCATGTTCAGCTGTTACTTTTATATCACTACCTAGAAGTCCTTTTCTGACCACTCACTCTGTGTGCTCTGCAACATCAGAACGGACTTTAAACCTGCACAGAGACCAAACATCAACTTCTGTTTCAAGTCAACTTAAATTTGTGAAGGATCAAAGGAGGATGAAATGAGAGCAGCTTGTGGAGCCTGGAGAGGATTTTATGAAGGGAGATGTTAGGTAGCGTGAGGCGATGGCACTCCAAAAGTCAAGTGACAGAAATGTGTTTTCTACCTCTGTTTCATGAAGTTCCACACAGAACAGTCAACGTCAGACGCATAAAAATACGGGCCTACACTCGCACATGCAAACTGATCCATGCATGCATGAGCCCACAAACATACATTTGCAAGCACACACACACACAGGAGGTGGGCAAGAAAAGAAAGGAAGCAAAACAGCACAATGCAAGATACAAAAGAAAAGGGGCATTTTCAGTATCAACAGAATACACCACAAAGATTAACTACAATTCAATAAACTCTTAGCACAAACTCAACCAAATGTTGATTCTCATTTATAGCTATTAAGAGGTCTATAGAGTCTTTGTCTTTTTTTATTATTATGAGTAAACTCGTAATAAACTCATGAGTGAATTAATTAAATTTTCTTCTGATAGCTTATCAGAAAATGGTACCAAGAATTAATAAACCTGTTGAAGGGATTAAAATAGCATTAGGGCAATTTCACAATTTGCTCTTACAAGCAAATCTTCAAAGCTACACAAAGGTTGTTGAATGGCAAAACTGGCACTGTAAGTGACTTTTCAACAACAGAAGTGATGTTATTTCATTTTGAGACCTGATGCGGTACATTTCTGAGCAAAGAGAAACCAAGGTGCAAGTTTAAATTAATTCAGTTCAATTTGATTTATTTGCACCAATTCACAATAACAGTGACCTCAAGGTACTTTATATTGCAAGGTAAAGACTCCACAATATTACATGTGAAACAACAACGGTCAGACAATCCCATATGAAAAAGCATGTGGCAACAGTGGGGAGAAGGACCTTCTTTTAACAGGAAGAGGCCCCTAGAGGCTCAGAGAGGGGCAGCCATCAACTGCCTGGGAGGTGAGACAGGAACTTATACAAAGTATGGCAGAGATGAGACAAGACTGAAATATGGTGGCATATAAACACACAGAGAGTGAAAGAGGTGAGTGGAAATGAAATGCTCAGTGTATCATGGTAAAATTGCATGGATGCACGGTTTGCATGGTTTTGCAGCATCACTCTGAGACAGATTTTTTTCTAATTTTATCAGTAATGCACCTATCAAGGAAAGCTTTCCTGTTTGTTTAATATATATGTTAACAGACCTCTCAGTCACAAATGACCTCAAGATTCCCGCAGTGTTTCTGGCGGCCAAGGTGATGCCATCCAGAGAATTATTCTGCCATTCATTAAGACCTCTTTATATTGAATTGGTTCATATGCTTTTATTTAACAGAAGGTCAGGGGTAGTTCTTTGTATGTAACTCTGATAAATTATTTTTCTCGTGCTCTATGTAACCAGAACACAAACTACTGAAGCAGCTCAGTAGCTTCAGTAATGGGTCGATCAGGATGTTAGTCATAAAGGGGAACCTGTAATTGCATTCATTATTGAAATGAGTCTGAACCCAGCAAATCATGCAGAAAAACAACATATATTACCTCAGTGAAGAGGGGTTAAGAGGAGTCTGTGTGGAGGAAATGTGCCACAAAGTCTGTGCTCATTGGCAATTGTCTGTTTAGCAAGAAGTCTGGTTTCTTCTATTAGCAGGGACATAAAACAGGCCAGTATTGTTGTTGAAGCAGTTAACACCCACCTGGAATGATGGGAGGTTTTTTTTCTCCCTTTTCCAGCTCACAGTTGATCATGTCTTTTGTTTTGCTGGGATGCCTGCAGGTTGCCAGAATTGCACAAAAATAACATGAGCTGTCTTCTGTTTCCTACAATAAATGAAATGAAAATATCTCCAATCTTTACTGTAACAGATCAAATTCAGCTTTGTCACCCAAAGCAGTTCTCTGATTTCGACAGTTAAGGGAATAAAAACAAATCCTCATTTTTTTCTTTTTGTCATCCCCTTGCCAGGCACACACACAAACCTTTCTGTAACACTGTGAACAGCAAGATTATCCCACAGAGTGACAGGACTGCAGTTAAACCTCAGGCAGCTGGCTGAAGCGTTTCCTCTGGGTCTCAGCTGGTGTCACAGACATGTGCCTCGATTCTTCCACTGCAGCAAAAAACCTGCTCACACAGTTTTGCTGCATCTAGTCCTCGTTTTCTTCCTTCTCCTTCTCGGTTTGTTTTCAGCAAAAATATAAACAGCCCTGTCGCATTTGCAATCAGATAAAACTGATCTGAACACAAGAAGACAGACTTTCCAGATAAAGTCAACACCAACGTCATTTTTCATCATTTAACATTGTCACAAGTAATTTGGTTGGTAAGCTGTTAAAGATCAGGCCTTCTTACAACATTGTCAATTAAATACATTGCCCAATTAGTTGTGACACAACAGTGACAGAAATTAATGCAGTCAAAGAGGGAGGAAAGTCAGTGGAAAGGGATCATTTAAGACTGGAAACTTTAGTGTACCACAGAAACTTTGTCTTTTTCCAAATAAAAAAAATAAAGGCTTCAGCCTCACCCCACAAGAAAACGGATGGGTGGATGGATGGATGGATGGTTTTAGTGTTGTAGTCCGAAATCAATGAATTAATAATGTTGTGCTACACCAGAGTTTGCACGCGTAGCCAAGCCTGGTCTAGCAGATTTCTATTTGCCAAACACGACAAATACTTGTTTTCCAAAAGCTATTAAAAATACATCAGTAGTCCCCGCGACATGAGGCATCCCTTCATTATAATGAATCGCACAGAGGTGTTTAAGGAAACTATTACACCGATTTTTGATTTCATTTTTGAAACACCATCCGTATAAGCCTCACCCTTTAATGAGAGGCAGGAAATCTAATATATAAATAAATACTGGATGATTCATTACACTGACTGACTCAGTTTTTGAAAGTGTAAACCAAGCAATCTTTAAATGTCTGTAGCCAGAGCGCTGACCTCTGAGTGTTAAGTAAGGCGTAAAGTTCCAGCCTGTAAACATTTTTACACTTAAAAGTAGTTTTAAAACAGGATTTTTAACTGCAGGATTGCATCTTTTATCATATTTGTTATATTGCTACAAATGTATTCAGTGAGTGACAGATCTAGACTGCAGATAGAATAACTTAGCACCCATACTCTCCAAGCTTTTGTAAGATGTAGAATGCACCTTGGCATCCTCTTGTCAAAAAAAGCAAGGTCTTCCCTGAAAAGGCTGGTATCTATCTTGCACCACATTTACATATCATTCTGCATTATCGGAGCCTTCAAATTAATCCTGCCATGTGCACAAATGAACTCCCACATCTTTGCTGATGATGGCCTTTGATCTATGGGAGCCTGAAAGTCTTTCTTCTCTTTAGCTCATGTAATATGCTTCTTTGTTTCAACATTTGATACCTTATCTTTGTACTTTTTTCAATCAAATTAATGATTTTGATCAAACAATTTATTTCATGTTATTAATTATTGCATTTTTTCATTGAAAGGAATTTATTTTGCCACATTAAGGATGACTTTAAACCCTGCAAGCTGTATTTGCCTTTCATGTTGGCTGCTGCTTCATTAATGTATTCAGAATGCACATGAGGAAGCCTGTTGAAACATCCCGGGGTGCTCTAATGGTATCCGACGAGACCGAAAGCGTAACTGAATTAAAAGTATAATGTGAAAATCAAAAGTCATTGTGGAAATGCGACATATACATGTAGTGGGGCTGAGCAGCATGAATGATGAGGCAATTATTTTATAGCATCTGCTCTTTCAATTACCATTAGAAGAGAGATAGAGGCGGAGAGGGGTTAACAGATAAGGAAGGCTCACCAATTCACCCAAAGTGTAACATGATAGCTTCCTCACAATAGAACAGAGAGCTGTTTTCACCTTTACTGAAATTCTTCAGTGTCAGCTTACACAAATGTAATGAGATAAAGTGAAGACAAATTCTAATGAAACTGCAGGTGAGAGGAAACCTAACTCAGACATGGAGGAATAGAGTAAACTTTAAACAGCTGTTCCTTAGCTTTTATGCAGAAATAAGTCTAAAACACCCTTACTTGTGTCGATCAGAAGAGTCATTTTACAATTTTCATGTGTAAATAACACCAAGACAACGGTACACATAGTTATGGGACTGGCCCTTTTAATCTCGAAGAAATAATGAGCATTAAGTGGGAAACAATTGAACCTGAAAGGGGTTAAACTGTGTGTGTGCTTCACTATAAATAACACCAAACAGTTTTGCTAAGATCCAACTATCTCTGCTGAATGCCTGTGTTCAAATGTCCTGACAGTATAACAAGACATTTAAAATGCAACTTTATTGCTTTGGTCCCACAGCTGTATGAGGCCTAGTGTCCTTCCTTTAAAACAAGCAGTAGAGTCAAGCTCTGAGCGCAGCATTAAAAACAAGAGGAACATCTTTAACCATCTAGCCAGGAGGAGCACACAAGAGAAATATCCTTTCAGGTGACCGAGCACCTACAGAAGACTGAAGGATACCGACTATGTGATTTTTTCCTTGCTTGTAAGACACATTTTCAGTGCTTCGTAATGGGCAGTAAAGGAAATAAATAAATTAGGATTCCAAAAATAGTGGAGCCAAAATTGCTTTTGAATTGCAAATCATTGGGAAGTGTATTTGTTGCATCTGAAGAAGAGCGGGGATTCTAGTTGTGAAAACTGGATAACACCAGGTGTTTTGTTTTTCTTGATATTCACATTTTGCACGTTTTATAGGTGTGGGTGCAAGAAAAGACCTCATTTGGAAGGACTCATTAACTTATTCCATCTAAATATAGACAAAATTGCTCACACTGCACTGATGGGACGATATACGCTTTGTATACGGTGTGTACATATGCTGTATATTGCAATATCTTATTCATATCTCTTCCTTTTCCACTCTTTTTCTCACAGATACCCACGTTGCCTTTGTCTGGAGGGAAAGACTGCAGTCGGTGTTAAATCTGCTGACTGCACTATCACTCCACTATCAGTGACTGCCCCCACTTCAGCTCCCCCAGAGGCAGCTGAATTAATATGTGACTGAGCCTTACACAATTATGGCATTCCAGTTCGGTTGAGTGGTGGAATAAAGCTGTGACGGGACTGCATAGTGGCAAAGGGCATTAGTCATTTGCAGTAGGACATTTAATTGATCTCTGTGTTTTAATTTGAAGGAATAAATGCATAAAATGAAACACTGTGATCAGAAAATCTGTCTTATGTTGGCTGTAAGAGCAATAACAAAGCAGAAACCCATGTTTATCTGGTCACCCTGTTAATCAGCAGAGCGCAGGAGGAAAAAGATGAGAGGAAGGAAGGAGGAGAGGAAGGGCTGAGTTTCTGTTGCATGCGGTGTCCCTACACAGTTGCAGCCTTGCTTGGGAATTACTCCCTTCATAAGTGTGACAGTCAGTCCTCAATATGTTAAGAGGACTCCCACAGAACTTGCAACAGCATGGCCTCTGGTGTGGCTGTAGAGAAAGAAAGAGACAAAAGAAGAATTTGAAAAGTAGAAAATAAATAATTAAAAGTAAGGCGTAAGGTGATAGCGCTGGGGCCCATCAAAGCCAAATGGGAATAGCACCAGAGCGATGTAATGAGAGTCCCTGTTCTCTCATCAGTGTTATTGCTCTGCTTGTTTCTTTCTGTGGAGACGGTTATATGGATAATGTTGTTTTAAGGCATTTGCTTTTCGTGATCTTCCATCAGTCCTCAGCTGACTAGTGCAGGCGCGTCAGATGATATATTATTTTGACAGCCGTAACAAGGAACGTCCATGGAGAGCCGCTGATGCATCCTGGCAGTCTCTTAAAACAATCCATTGGAAGGAGTTTTCATTCCCAGTGCTCATACTGGCAGGAACAGCAGATTATGTTCTACCATATGTTTGCATCTAATACTTCCTACATAGGTTTTTAAATGCAAAAACAAAGCAGCCCATGACATTTAAAGTTTTTCAATTTTTCTTTTTTTTTTTTAACAAGAACTTCTCCTAGTTTCACCCCACAATGACAATGACGTGATATGACAATCAGCAGGAAAAGCATGCTCTGTCAGGGCTTCACTACACAACTTTGCAATTTACTGGCACCAACACACAACTAATGGTACTAGTTTTATAAGACAACGTCCATTGCATTTCAGCATCCAGACATACTGCGTACATGACTTAAACATCATCCGGTTGTTGCCTAGAAAAGGAGGGAAATAATGAAAGAAGTCTTTTGAGAGGCAGGTTTATTTTTCACCACGCATTTGTGCTTGTTTGCAGCTGTGTGCTGCTACTCGCCAAGGTTCAACCGAGGTTCAACTTGTTACGAAACTGTTACTTTTCTGTGTAGAAATGCACATGCAACAAGTGACCGTTCCCATTCAGCACAGGACTTGCGATCGGCAGCCTCTTAATGAGGTGGGTGAGGAGAGTGTTCTCTTTTGCAGCCCCAGTTCATGATTTACGCACATGAGGTGGGAGTATTTTGCACCATAAATCCTGCCCAGAGTAGCCTTAAAACTGCTCATCACTGAGGGCAGAACAAGATGTAACTGTCATGGTCTTTGATTCTTGCTAAGCATTTGTACAGTTTTTGGTTCTTATTTTTATTTTATTGTTTTCTTGTCCATGTCTCCCTCTCTTTACCCTCCTGTTTTCTCCCCTCTTCCCCCACATGTTGCCCTGAATTCCTGTTTCATTTGCACCAGCCTTTTGGAGTTTCTCAACTTCATTAAAGCTCTTTTTTTGTGTGTATGTGTTAGAAATCCTGCCTCCAGTGTCCTTCATCCTTCATCAAAACAATAAGGTTTTTTTTTATTTTTTTCCAAGACTTGCACTACTTTCCCACTATTTCATGAAACACTTGACACAGCTCAAACATGTGTGCTTGCAAACATGTCATTCAGAAAGAGTCCTTCAAGAGGATTTTTGTGCTCAGACTGTAAATACTTTATGAATCGTACTGTCTGGATATGTATTACTCTCTGGCTCTTAGCGTTCTGTAACGATCAAACACTTGGCAACATAAAACACACTTTAGCTTCTACAGAAACTCAACATGTCAGCTCTAGTTGCTCTACACGGCTGCAGCAGGCTGATCAGTCAGTGTCTGCTGGGCAAACAGCCATTGTGGACAGAGCAGGTGCTACAGGAATGCTGGGGGTAAAAAAAAAGAAGAAGCTTTTTGGCTTTTCTTATATCAGTACATTTTCTATTTGCCTTTTTATGTCTGTGATAATGCATAAAAAATATTGTTTAAATATATTTCCATTTTTCCTCATATTAACCTGCTACTTGTGTAATTCTACTATTACTTAACTTTAATGGTTAATGTGCTTGCTAATCAGCAAACATGGGCATCATTGAAGATGCTTTGAGACTACTGATAGGCTATTCTGCTTATTATGCCAATCAGAACACTACAGCACCAAACTAAAACCTGTTTTGTGGATCATGAAGGAAGAAGGGTCGGATATAACACTTAAAATGCTAGAAACCATTTCCCAAGTCAATACTTTTACTTTGTGATGGGTGAAAGGTGACTTCCATTGATCAGTTTAACATGCTATGTCTTATTGGGAATATAATGTTAATGTTATTGGGCAACACCTGCTGTTAAAAAAAAGGGAAAAGAAAAGAAAAAGAAAAAAAACTTTGTTTGCTTCAGGAAATTCTGCTAATTAGTTGCTCCTTAGCAGACTGCTGCTTCCTGGAGTGCTGAGGAAAGAGATGAGGAATTTTTTATTTTCTCCAGGGTGCAAAAGATCTTTAATTATGCACTACTTCTAACATAACACAGCATTCATTGTGCTAAAAGTCACTCCATTAATTATGTTCTTATATAAAAGGTGATATAGCCTAAAAGTCTTTATGATGGCATGGCAATTTAATCATGTTTGCTCACTGATTAGTCTCACTGAAGTGAAACAGCTCCTCAAAACATCCTCTGTGCAAGGTTTCATAATAGCATCTTAATAAGATGCTCTCACCCACACACCATATGCCAAAAATGTGCAAAGTTTAAAAAATGCAACACAACCTGTCCATAAAAATGTATCAAATACTATCTTAGAAAGTGGAATGCATTTATAAGCTGTTACTTATGAGTTTTTTTTCAGTATTCTGCTGCACCCTGCTGGTAGCAAATGACTAGTACAGATTGGAGGCATGAAATTAGCAACAATACTAATCTTCAGTAACACAGAATGCCTAATTTCCTGCTTCGTCAGGCATTTTGACCGCTGAGTGAAAAGAACGATTTAATGAGACCCTAAGGAAACCTTCTCTCATTAAAAATGTCTTAATCTTTAGGCTACCCCTGCCCTCATAAATAATAGCAAAGTCCTGTTTTATCTTGGGGAGATGTTTACTGCAAATGTAGATGTGTAATTTTGCACACATTCCATCTTATATGGGTCAGCACACAAAATTCATGACAGGGAACAAAAGGAGGTTTTCTGTTTTCATTTCAATTCAGATGCATTTTCTCTGACATCTCCAGTGTCTTTGATTCCTCATTCAAACATTTTGACATTTACAGTTTGCCTAAATATTTTAAAGTCAGAAACAATATCTACTCAATTCATTTTATTTCTTTCTCTCTCTTTTTTCTCTCTCCTTTTTGGCACTACATAAGTAGGCAGGCTATGAGACCTACACTACATTGACAAACGTATTCTCTTGTCTGCCTTTGTATATGATCTTGAGTGGCATCCCATTCTTTATCGATAGGTTTTATTATGATGTTGGCCCACCCTTTGCAACTCTAAGAGCTTCAACTCTTCTGAGAAGGTTTTCTACAAGGTTTAGGAGTGTTTATGGGAATTTTTGACCATTGTTCCAGAACGCTGGATGTCTTGATATGCTGAAGCATTCAGAGTTCCTCTCACTGGAACTAAGGGGCTGAGTCCAACTCCTAAAAAGCAACCCCAAAACCCTAATCGCCCCTCTACCAAACTTTACACTTGACACAATGCAGTCAGACAAGTACTGTTCTCCCGGCAACGCCAAACCCAGACTCATCCATCAGATTGCCAGACGGAAAAGCATGATTTATCACTACAGAGAACATATCTCCAATGTTCCAGTGATGGCATGCTTTACACCACCGCATCTAATGATTTGCATTGCGGTTGGTGATGTAAGGCTTGGATACAGCTCCTGAGTCATGGAAACCCATTCCATGAAGCTCTCTGCACACTGTTCTTGAGCTAATCTAAAAGCTACATGAAGTTTGCAGGTCTGTAGCAATTGACTCTGCAGAAAGTTGATGACCTCTGTGCACAATGCGCCTCATCAGCCGCTTACCCCACTCTGTGATTTTATGTAGCCTACCACTCATGGCTGAGTTGTTGTAATTCCCAGTTGCTTCCACTTTGTTATAATAACACTAACAGCTGACTGTGGAATATTAAGTATCAAGGAAATTTCACACCTGGTCTTGTTCCACAGGTGACAACCTATCACGGTACCATGCTGGAATTCACTGAACTCCTGAGAGCAACCCATTCTTTCACAAATGTTTGTAGAAGCAGTCTGCAAGCCTAGGCGCTTGGTTTTATACAGCTGTGGCCATGGAAGTGATTGGAACACCTGAATTCAGTGATTTGGATGGTTGCGTAAATACTTTTGGCAACATAGTGTACCTACAACCCAGTTAAGGTTCCTTTTCTGATAGTCAGTAAAGCTGATTTCAACTCAGGAATTATTTTTCAAATATTCAGAGCAGAGGAAACATGTAGATAGTTGTGACATCTTACCATATTTTTTTTCTTATATAAAGCACCTACAGCTCTGCTTCTATAAGAGTGCTGTCAATATGACAAATAAACAAATTCTCAATGGACATGCTGTTCACTTCCTTCCTGGATGGACATTCCCTTTCCTGGCCCACTGAACCTTATTCCTCTCGTGTCCATGCAGGGCATACAACAGGTTTGCCGTTTATATTGGTTTTCAGTCCACATCGAGACTGTGGGCCTTCCTAGGAAGCCCACTTGCTGGGCTGCTCTTCTAGGGCCCCACCTATGTCCACTGTTCAAAAGGGCATGTTTGCTGGGGTACACCTCCCAAAGAAGTGCACAATCCCCACACATGAAGAAACATAAACCCATGCGGCATATCTAGACATTTTACTTCAAAGTGTGTGAGCAAAACTTTCAGATGTAGCGTTTGCATCTTATTATTACTGCAAAGGACCTCTGGAGGTGTTGGGTTCAGTAACCATTACAGAAAGCGGCTGGCTCAAACTGATGACCGTATTTAGTGTTTACATGAAAAATTAAAAAATCTCATGTTAAAATATAGACCGTGCAAACAGTGTCTCTGCCAGAAAATAAAGTTCAGAAAGAAAAAACAAAAAGCTCTCAAGGCGCCAACAGCATGGCCAACAACAAAAGTGATGTTTAGATCACGTGATTTCTACGTTATAATATACTAACTCATCATTGGAGGATGCGCTTGTCCACGCCCACAACACCCCATGCGTGTGTTTCCCGCGAACAGCTAGCGCTCGCTTTGTGACGCTCACTAGCTGCACGCTAGTTCCTGCAGGAAGATTCAAGACTTCGTCTTTAGGGTTATATTAAAATAATACAGCTAAACAGACTTTAAACATGGCGAAGCAAAGCTCGCTTTTTAATTTCTTCACCAAGTCTCCGCCATTGCACTCCAAACCGAAACCGAGTCCCTCTCCGACCGAGGCAGACCTGCCCTCGTCTGTGGAGAAGTCCAACTCCTCTCCGAAGGAACAAGCTAAGCAGATTCCGCAGCAGCCGAAGGACACCAACAAAGGCAATAAGAAAAGTAAGTCCAAGGCTGCGAGCGGAGGACTCAAGAAACTATTTGGCGACAAGGCCCAAACAACCAAAGACAGGTGAGTCATTTTGGGAGCCGTGTAGTTGCTGGAGTAAGGTTTAGTATCTTTGTTTTTTTTTTTTTATCCCTTTGCTGAAAATCTTTTGCACATCCCCCCCGGAAACACCTGCATAAGTTTGTAAAAGAAGTTTTTCTTTTTTAAAGAAAATCCTCCTGAGCGCTTGACGAGCTGGCAGAAACTAAACATGTATACATGTAGTTTGACATTTTGGCTGTGCATTTTTACGTGCTTTGGATAAATGCTGATGGTTGCATTTATCAAGATAATGTAGATGGACTAATAGCTGCCTTCTGTCATAGTTTAGGCTGGACTATCCCACTTTGGCACCACACCCCTCCCCACACTTACACGAGGTAGTTTATGAAATGTGAAACAATTTGTGTCACAAATTAATCGCTACTGCCTTTGTCTTCTCAGCTTTTCTCGGTTAAAATTCTATTTTAAATTGATTTTTGTTTGGGTTTGGCACAAATAATTTTTGAAACTCAATGGACGCTTAATGGGCGTTTTCTCTGCTGCGTCAATAATGTATTCATGAAGAAAACAAATCAGCCTTTAGTTTAACCCCACTCTGACAAGAATGACTTTAACATGGAGTTATTTTTCACAGCATTGTTGATGGAGAGATGCCTGAATGTGTCTTTTGGTTTTCTTTTCTTCAGCACCCCTCCATGCTTATTCAGTGCTGGTGCCCTTGTATGGGCAAAACTAGAAGGACACCCCTGGTGGCCATGCATGGTTATACCCCAGCCTCTGACTGGGCAGCAGATGAGGGGCCGTGGCCGGGACCAGCGCATACATGTTCATTTCTTTGATGAACCTCCAACGAGAGGCTGGGTCAGCTCTAAATATATTAGAGAGTACCAAGGTTGGCTATTACAATTCACGTGTCTAACACTGCCATACATTCATTTTGGGGCCATTGTTGGCTTTGTCCTCAGAGTAGTGAGATTGTTTTCATTGTATGATTTGTACAGGCTCTGACAGTAGTGATGCCAAAGCTGGAGGGGTCTTCTTCAGTGGCAAACCTGTAATCCGTCGTGCAATGGAGCTGGCTGATGGAGTTATATTTGACAGCCCAGAAAAAAGATTAAAGATCCCCCTCTGCAAGGATCCATCTGATGATGAAGAGGAGGAGGAGGAGGATGAAGAAATGGAGGTGATTAGTTTTTGTTGTTGTTTTAACGGTAATATTTAAAAGTAATGTTTCTACAGTAACATTTTCGTGTCATTTTGTCAGATCTTATCAAGTCAGTAATGCAAGTTGTTTTTTTTTATCTGTTCTTTTTTCCAGCTTGACAGCTCAGTAGTGACTGATGAAGAAGTCAGTGATAAGGACGCAAACAAAAATGAAGACGTGAAGCCATCCAAAGTCAGTATACGCTCATCCCGAGCTTCAAAAGAAAAAGGAAGCAAACCAAAACGTCGTCGCATAATTGTAGCCTCAGACAGTGACGGCTCAGACGAGGAGTTCAAACCAGAACATGCTGCTTCTAGCAGTGAGGATGAGGAGGAAGAAGGGGAGGCAAGTAGCGAAGAGGAAGAAGCGAGCACCCAAGAGTCGGAGATAGAAAGCCCCATCAAGCCTGCCAAGCGCAAACGTCCTGTTGAAAAGGCTGCTATACTAAAAGCAAAGACACTCACTGCCCTATCTGCTGCGCCTAAACGAGCACCAGCAGCAGTTGCGGCCGACACAAAATCTCGTTTGTCAGCCTTCTCTGCTCCTGACAGCTTTGAGAGCCAAGCAAATGGATCAGGCTCTACTGGAGGTGCAACCGTTTGGGATCATGAGAAGCTGGAATGGTTGCAGGATGGCAAAAGAAAAGATGGCAAAAGGCGGCGACAGACAGATGATGACTATGATCCTAGCTCCTTGTATGTGCCAGAAGACTTTCTAAACAAAATCACTCCTGGTATGCGGAGGTGGTGGCAGCTCAAATCTGAGATGTTCAATACAGTGATTTTCTACAAGGTGGGAAAGTTTTATGAGCTGTATCATATGGATGCTGTGATTGGAGTCAATGAGCTGGGACTGACATTCATGAAGGGGACTTGGGCGCACTCTGGTTTTCCAGAGATTGGCTTTGGACGTTTCTCAGATGTTCTGGTTCAGAAAGGCTACAAAGTGGCTCGTGTGGAGCAGACGGAGACCCCAGAGATGATGGAGGCACGCTGTAAGACAATGGTCAAGCCCACTAAATTTGACCGTGTAGTGAGAAGAGAAGTGTGCAGGATTATCACACGTGGTACCCAAACCTACAGCGTTTTGGATGGTGCTCCCTCAGAGAGTCAGAGCAAGTTCCTCCTGAGTTTAAAGGAAAAGGCTGAAGAGGAAAGCTCTGGTCGTTGCCGCACCTACGGAGTCTGCTTCGTAGATACATCTGTGGGTTATTTTTACATCGGTCAGTTTTCAGACGATCGTCACTGCTCACGCCTGCGTACACTCATAGCACACTATGCCCCCGCTGAGGTGCTCTTTGAGAAGGGAAACCCATCTGTTGAAACTCGCAAAATGCTCAGAGCCTCTCTGTCCTCTGCTCTGCAAGAAGGACTTAATGCAGGAACACAGTTCTGGGATGCTCAAAAGACTCTGAAAACCCTTTCAGAAGAAGATTATTTTAAAGAGAATGCTGGCAAGGAACGGGGAACTGGGAGCAGCTTTCTCCCTGCTCTTCTAAAACGGATGACCTCTGAGAGTGATTCACTGTGCCTTACTCCTAAGGAGGGCTATGAACTAGCACTGTCAGCTTTGGGTGGATGCATATTCTACCTGAAGAAATGTCTGGTGGACCAAGAGCTGCTCTCCATGGCGAACTTTGAAGAATATGTTCCCGTTGATGTTGAGATGGAGAAAGCAGCCGGCCCTGCCAGTTTCTTTGCACAGACTCGTCAGCGTATGGTGCTAGATGGAGTGACTCTGGCAAACTTGGAAATTTTTCAGAATGGGTCAGGAGGAACAGAAGGGACACTGCTGGAGCGTTTGGACACCTGCTCTACTCCGTTTGGAAAGAGGCTTCTGAAACAGTGGCTGTGTGCTCCTCTGTGTAATCCCACATCCATCAGGGACAGACTGGATGCAGCGGAGGACCTGATGGGAGCTCAGGCCCAGGTTACTGAGGTGTCAGACCTGCTGAAAAAGCTTCCAGATCTGGAGCGACTGCTGAGTAAAATCCACAGTATTGGCACACCTCTGAAGAGCCAGGACCACCCTGACAGCAGAGCAGTTCTCTATGAGGAAGTCACGTACAGCAAGCGCAAGATAGCAGACTTCCTCTCAGCACTGGAAGGTTTCAAAACAATGCAGGAAATCATTTCTGTCTTTGCTTCAGTTTCAGGTGAATTTCATTCCACGCTGCTTCACCAAATTATTGGCCTGAATAGCGAAAAGGACGGCCTCTTTCCCGACCTCTCTGGTGAACTCAAACGTTGGGACACTGCCTTTGACCACCAGAAAGCTCGCAGTACTGGAGTGATAACCCCCAAAGCTGGCTTCGACCCCGAATATGACCAGGCTCTGACCGGAATCAAGAACTGTGAACGGGAGCTGCAGGATTATCTGGACAGACAGAAGAAGAGACTTGGCTGTAAAAGCATGTCCTACTGGGGTACTGGTAAAAACCGCTATCAGATGGAGGTTCCTGACAGCGTCTCAGAGAGGAGTGTCCCTGAGGAGTATGAGTTGAAATCTACAAAGAAGGGCTGTAAGCGTTATGTGACCAAGGAAACGGAACGACTGTTCTCAGAGCTGCAAGGATTTGAGGAGAAGAGAGATGCTGCACTCAAAGACTGTATGAGGAGGCTCTTCTATAACTTTGACAAGAACTACAGAGAATGGAAGACTGCTGTGGAGTGCATGGCAGTGCTTGGTAATGACATTTTTTTTTAAGCAGTACAAAAGTTTTGTTTACTTGTGTTTGCCCCAGTATGCTGTGTTTTGGTTTGGTGCTACACGTTTGTGCTCTGAATGCATTTCCTGCAGATGTTACAGATAAACCGCGAGAATGTATTGTTAACATGGTGAAGTTGCACCAGTCTGAGGGCTTGATACAAGTAAGTTAAGGGACAGATTTATTTTACAGCTTTGCTCAGAATTCCTTTCAGGGAAATTATACGGTGGTGTTTGCTCTCGACCAAGGCAGAGTTTGTTGCATAGTTTCTAATCTCTGTAGCAGTAACCTAATGTTTTTGTACCACTGGGCTCCCCTCAGCCACAGGTTTGTTTTTTCTATTTTTGTTTCTAGAAAGGCAAAGCTTTTATAAATGTAGGTATCGGGTGCATGTATTTTTGTTTTCAAGGTAACATTTGGTAGTTCTTGACTGTTTATTTATTTATTGTTTGCCTCCACAGATGTGCTGCTGGCCTTGTCCCGCTACAGCCAGGGCGGAGACGGCCCAATGACCAGGCCACAGGTCGTACTCCCTGAGGATGACAACCAGGTTGCACCCTTCATTGACCTTACAGGATCCCGTCACCCCTGTGTCACCAAGACCTTTTTTGGTGACGACTTTATTCCTAATGACATATTCATTGGCTGCCCTGGCACTGGTGAAAATGGTGAGGATGACAGTTGTGCCTCTTGTGTCCTTGTCACGGGGCCAAACATGGGTGGAAAGTCTACTCTCATGAGACAGGTGGGTGTTTGACTATTTACAGTACCAATATGTCCAAACTTTTGACTGGTACTGTAAATATATACATGCTTTCTCCATGTGTATGAAAATAGAATCTATATGGACAGTGGAGATGTATTTGCAGTCACATTTGGTCCATATTAAGATGCCGTGCTGCTCTTTTTGTACAGTGTGGACTTGTGATCGTTCTAGCCCAGCTGGGCTGCTACGTTCCAGCTGAGAGCCTCCGCTTCACTCCGGTCGACAGGGTCTTCACTCGGCTGGGAGCCTCAGATCGTATCATGGCTGGTAACATCAGAGACTCTTTATATATGAGGAGTAATTATTTCTGAGCTGCTTCCTCATGAGCTGAGCTTGTATTTTTAATTACGTGTTCTACAGGAGAAAGCACCTTCTTTGTGGAGCTGAGTGAGACTGCCAGCATCCTTCACCATTCCACTAAACACTCGCTTGTGCTTCTGGATGAATTAGGTAAGTGTTTTTTAAATTTTATTTTTTGTTTGCTTATGAAAGCCTATTCATATGATTGGTTAATAGCATAGATGTATTCTCAGCACTGTTTTGTTGTGGTGTAATCATTGAGCTGTGAACTGCTTGCAGGAAGGGGCACAGCCACATATGATGGCACAGCAATTGCCAGTGCTGTTGTAAAGGAGCTTGCTGAGAAGATCTGCTGTCGCACTCTCTTCTCTACACATTACCACTCCCTGGTGGAGGACTATGCCAACAACCCTGCCGTGCGTTTGGGTCACATGGTGAGTACAGCAATGCTAATTACACTTGATACTTAATAATGGAAGGTCATTTAGGACAGTAAAGATCAATGCATAAATGTATTAATAAAATTAACATGGTACATTTTTGATAGGAAATAAATCCTGAAATAAATTAGGCTATAATTGAATACATCAAATACCATGTTTAATTGATTAGCAAATTATTACATTGTCTTTATTTAAATGGCAATGGGTCAGTTTGTATGGTTAGATTTCCAGTATCAGCAGATTTCTCACTTTAAAACTGAATTTGTGAGATTATATACAAGACATATGAAAGCAATAACTTTAAAAATTTTAGTTTGAAATAATGAACTGAGCAGTTTGTGGCCCCATCTACTCTACAGCACAGCTGCAGGCCTAAAGCTACCATTGTGGGTGCTTTAGCCACAACCTGCAACTTCCTGCTCTGAAAATCTTAGTATTTGGGTAACACGGTGCACATAATGAAAATAAAATGTGCACACCAGAATTTGATAATTGCATTTTGTCGTTTTGGGGGTTCTTTTTACAACCAGAGTTTCCTCCTGCTGTCTACTAGGAAAAAACAGGTTTAAGGCACTTCACCACATGGGCTTCCTTTTTTTTGTATTTTAAACCTGAAGGATGGCTCTTTTTCTAAAAAGAGAAAAAAATCCAGTCTCTCTGTGGGTATTAAGTGTCCCCTTCTTTCAGGCATGCATGGTGGAGAATGAGTGTGAGGATCCGAGTCAAGAGACCATTACATTCCTCTACAAGTTCATCACAGGAGCGTGTCCTAAGAGTTATGGATTCAATGCTGCTCGACTCGCCAACCTACCAGAGGAAGTTATCCAGTCAGGACACAGGAAGGCCAGAGAGTTTGAGAAAAGCACAATCAGCCTCAGACTTTTCAAGTACGTATTAGTGTTGCAGTTATTCTGTTGCTACTACAGTGAAATACAATGCAGCAGCATTGTTAGTCAAAACGTGGTTATTTATGTTCCGTCTTATCCCCTCATACAGGAAGCTCTGCCAGTTTGCTGAAGATGCCACATTGGACAGCACCCATTTTACGTCCCTCATTCAACTGCTCAATACTCTGTAATCTGTTAAGAAAGTTCATGTTTTTTGTTTTCTTGTTACTTGAAAAAACACTACTGTCATGATCTAATAAAGTTTATTTAAAAAAAAATGACAATGTTTCATCTAGGAAATTAAACCCTTTTAATTCACGCTAGCGCCTACATAACGGTTATTGAATACTTCACAATATATTAAGTCTAGATGTTATGATACATGCATACATTTCAGTCTGTATGAGAACCCACAATCACCAGTACACATGAATTGGGGGAGGGAGGGGGCAATGAAACCATAAAGCGCTGTATATAGATACTTGTCTCAGCTTCAGTAGAGTAAAAGCCTCTTTAAATTCTCCAGCAACATTGGCAAACAATGGAAAAACAAAAGTTGTGCTTTCATAAGACTCGGCACTTTGATTTAAGGACAAAGGAAGGTAGTGTAGCAGACCCAGATGCCGCTTAATGGTAGAAAAAGGATTCCATTTACTTTACCGACTGGACTGAGATCAGTTCACAAAGTAAATGGCCTCAGGTGATTTACTGTCCAACACTGACTCTGCCAGAGAGCTTTTTAAACATTTTAGTAATTAAAAAGGCTTATTCAGAGCCATCTATCATGGGTTAATTTAAATGAGATTCAGCCTTGAGTAAAAACATTTATTTACCTCCCACATCTGTACTGTCAGACCTTCATTAAAGTAATGGTGACAGGCCAACACAGAAAAGAAACAAAAAATATGCATAGATCATGTAAAGCAGACTTGAATACCATTAACAAATACAAGAAGATGTACAAGTCTTGTGAAAGCACAAATTACATATCTATTTTTCTGTATTGCAAGTGTAAAGGAGTCAACATTGCTGGAGAAAATGTTTAGTGTTTTCCTCTTTTCTCTTTCACAGAAAGAAGTTAGATACTGCGACATGAGTATAATTACAGCAATTCTAGGGTATAATAACCAAAAAAAATTAAAACACATTTAATAAAATAAAAGACATTCAAGTACAGTAAGATTTTTGCATGAAAATACAAAACTACACAAAAAAAGCATTAAAATCAAATCTCAACAGTTGTCTTGAAGAAAAAAAAAAATGCTGAAGTGCTAGGTCATTTTTCCCGTACATGTCGTACGAGCACGTCGGTTGCCCAGTGATGGAAGCATTGTATTTGGGGCCTTTGCCTTTTCATGAGAGAAGCTGTGCCTCTTCTGACTGACTCCTCAGTGGATCTGTACATGACTGCAGTATTCTGTTCTTCCACTTCCCAAAAGCAGAAAATCCTCGGTGGATTTTGTCCATCTCTCACCGGCGTCATTTACTTGACCCACAAACCCTGAGTCAGCCGCTCTTCCACTCTGTCCCACTGATGTCATATCTTGTCCAAAAAAACCCCCCAAAAACCTTAAGGAAAAGAAAAAGTGAGGCATCCATGATCACTTTTTCTAAATGTCTCCTTTTAACATATCCAAGTCCCAAGTTGATTTTTTTTATAAGTCGTTGTATAATGTTGTCAAAGTGAATCTGTGTTTTAGTTTGGAATTCCTCATCCACTGCACAACTTAAAGTGTCTTATATGTCCATTACTGCTGAAGCGCAAAAGGATCTCAGATCTTGGGCTCAGTTGTGCTGCAGTGTATTGGACTCTATAGGGGGAGCCGAGTCATACAGAGTGTCTGTGTCATGTGTCGGCTCTCCTGCTAACGTGCACGGATTTGACAGCGTCCCAGCACCACAGTCACAGAAGAATCTGTAGGCAGAGAAGAGAGGAGAAATAAATATGCTTGGTCCATAAAGACATAGAAGAAAGTATATTGTATTTCATTTAATATACTTTTATATATCAGTAACTAGAAAAAACTAAAAAGTGTGTTCAGTACTTTTATAAAAGTCTGCCTGTAAGCAAACACACACAATTTTCTCCTTTCTTTACCTTCCGCCAAAGTCATCAGAGTTTTGTTTCTTTTAAACCCAACTTATTTGAATCAATTATCAGAGATCTTAGCAACAAGCCATTTGTCTCAGAGATGGTGGCAGCGAATACCAAAGATGTGGCTCCTTAATGTGAGAATGCCCTGATCTGCTACAGCTTACTGATGTCCACCACCATTATGAGACACACAGCTGCTGTTTTGCTGCTTTGTGTGTGTGTGTGTGTGTGTGTGTGTGTGTGTG
>VUQK01031802.1:0-21043 GCA_015106715.1 Bujurquina vittata
TATATATATATATACATTTTATGATGTAGACTGAAATTGAGCTTCCCCTCCTTGAAAGACCAGCATCCGCTACTGGTCTAAATGAAATGTGTAGTTTTTTTTTCCATTTGTGGTTGAAGCAGAGGACCCAGTATGATTCCCTTTTGCAATAACCCCGCAAAAGATGGGTCAGCAGCAGCAGCTGTTTGTGCAGTCTGTCTGCACCGCAAAGAGGCGGAGCTGTTACTCAGACGGAGAGGTCACTGATCAGCAACATAAAGAAATGACAACTTTGTAGCTGCTCCATCCACAAAGGAAGGAACATCTGCAATACGGAAGTTAAAATATGCAGATGAATTGTTAATACGAAAATTTTTTTCTTATCCGATTACTTGATTAATTGATGGAATAATCGATAGAATACCCTATTACTGAAATAATCAATAGTTGCAGCCCTGTTTGTATTCACAAAGCCATAGTCAACATTAGTTTTCAGGACCAGTAGAGCTGTGAAAGGCCTTCAAGAAAAAGCTACAGGTGGCTGATATTCCAATATTGGAAATGCTTTTAGCAGCTGATTGATAAAACATCTGGATTGTTTTTTTTTGTGTGTATGCTTTTTACGCGATTTCTGGAAACCCATTAGTGAAGGAAAAAGCACTCTGTGACACATTAAATGCATGATATACAAGTGTAACTCTTCTGGATTATATGATCACTATCATTCTAATAAGGCGCGATTTAGAGTTCTGCATCGGTCCTACGAACATAACCAACATGCACCTCGAGAAATGTAACTGCATGTACACAAAGACTGTGATTACTGCGTAGGCTTCAGAGGTTCTTTCTGTTTACATACGTGTGCCCTGTCACTTAATTAACAAGCAGGAGCAGCATTTAGCAGTTAGCATTACCTTGCTAATTAGCATTAGCATCACCCCCCCACCCCCCGCCGAGCTGAAAAAAATTTCTGGCTAGAAGCCTGAGTATGATTCCCTTTTGCAATAACCCCGCAAAAGATGATGTTTGTCTGTTACTTTGTTTGCCAGTTGGGGTGTCCTCCATCAGTCACAGATCTGTCCATTTCCTCATTATCTTCTGTAGCAAAAGCCAAACTCAGGCTCATTTAGTTATTGCAGTCCCATTTATATGGATGATCAATAAAAGTAAATGTATCCCAATAAATAGGGGGGCATCACTGTGAGAGTGTGGACAAAGCACAGGTTGGTTTACTGTGGTTCACCAGTCCAGAGACAGGAGCTGTTGTCGAGGGACAGCAGCTCCTAATTTATTTAACACTTCAGTTTAGTGGAGAAAATAGAGTCACAGTGAAGGGTCCAGAGAGAGGGCCTCTGAGGTGGGGAAGAAAAATGAGAAAATTAATTCCCATCATGACATAAGCAATGCCCCAGATCTGCAATCTGCATTAAAAGCTGTGAAGCAGGTGTTAAGAAGAAAATTAAAAGCCTCCGATCCACAAGGGAACATGGGAAAGAAGTGCTTGGCTTTCATTTTTATCCTCCAGTCTGCCCTGCCTCTAATGAAGTGTTTTTGGCATGAACATGTCAGCTTCATGTGTGAATGAGCCTTGCAGTCATTTTCACTTAAAGCATTTGGTGTTCTGACGGAAATAAGATCTGGCAACAGTTATCACTTTAAGCTTGGCAGCTGTTGAATGGATGTATGCGCACAAGATTATAGTGACACGCCTCATGCGCTTGATAAAAGTGATAATAATCACAATTCCGGGCATAATTTGTAATAGGACAAAGTTTTACCAATTCAGCTGTGTGTCAGCAGCAGACCGTGTGCTCATGGCTCAGTCACACTCAAGTATAAATAGGACTGCATCCTCCTTGCCACTGGTGATTGAGTTTTGCCACAGCCCACCGCAGTTCGTTTAGCCTTGGCGTGTCTGTTTGCTGTGATATGGTGCAATATAAATAGAAAAGAACTAAACTGAATCACGCTGGTTGCCTCGTGGGATGCAACCTGTCTCCAAACGGTTGCAGTCTGCTCAGCAGTTGGCTCTGCTGAGCACAACTCATCAGGAATGTCTCTTTGCAGTACGGTCCCAGCGGGTAACCAGCTGCTTGTATTCTGCTAATGAAATGTTGGCATCAATGTTGCATTCCTTCAGCATCTACATCACATTTTGTAGAGTAATTTCTGTTTCCAGTCTTGGATTGCGGCTGGACTCTGAATGTAAAGAGCTTGTGTGAATTTCTGTGTATGTAGACAGCAATAGATTTGAGATTTTCATTAATTTTATCAGTTAACTGACAAATGGATTGCATATAATTGTGTTCTTGACCCAATTCAGTAACACACTGATAGCTGATAGACCTAATCAGTTTTATTGCTAGCTTGATGCACCAGATTTGCTTTGAAGATGATAGCTTGACATACAGTAGAACTCGCCTAAGTTGAAGTAACACAAATCGGATTTTCACTCTAGTCAGATGGCTTCACAATGTTAATTCCAATAAAATCATCACCTAAATCGAAACAAACAAGTCGGACTTTTGCCTACCTCAGATGAAAAATCTGGTCCCATTGTAATACAGTTCCAATTAAATGTGATCGCATAAGTTTAGCACTAAAGCCTCCCGCCACGCCTACACACCGACACACAACGCCTGGAGATTTAAAAAGAGCTGAATTCTGTTTTTCAGGATCAAACCCAAGAAACGAAAATCTGCCCGTCATCGGCTGTTTTTGATAACAAGATTTATAATCTTCTCTGGTGCTACCTTAAAAGCTCCATTCAGCATCTGTTTCCATGTGAACCTCCATTAGTTTTTCAGTTTTGTCAAATGGTCTCTGTAGGTGTCACATAACAGCTGATAAAATGATGATCAGACAGGATCCACTGCTTTGAACATTAGCGACGCAGTGATGATCCCACAGGTAGCACCTGAAACTCTTGTGTGCAGCATTAATGAGTCCACGAGGTCACAATATTAGGTGATTTGCACATGACGAATAAATACAAATGGACTGCAGAGGATCGTTAACGTCCCAAAGTCAATCAATATAATAAATCATGAAA
Source organism: Bujurquina vittata (assembly GCA_015106715.1). NCBI lineage: Eukaryota > Metazoa > Chordata > Actinopteri > Cichliformes > Cichlidae > Bujurquina > Bujurquina vittata. The sequence goes on from VUQK01031802.1 coordinate 3,032, forward strand.
ATAATAATAGATTAGCAACACAAAAAAAACCTTTAGCATTCACCACAGCAGATCCTCCGCCTCCAGCTCGCCCTGTCCCTAACGTCTGTTACACCCAATCTGACCCAATTTTGCTATGATTAATTTTATGTTTTGTCATCCTTCCATTCACTTCCGCTTGCGGGGGGCTGGAGCCTACACCAGCTGACATTATTTATTGGAGGCTGGGGTAGGTTTTAAATATTTTAACTTAACTGTAAACACAAATTTTAACAGAATATAAGAACAAGAAAAAAGCCATCACATGAAAGGAGAACAAAATTAGTGAGCTGCTCGTGCGATCCAAAGTCGTGATCACAGCTGAGTGTTTCTCTTGTTTTCATCGACATGGATAAAGAATTAAGGCTGTGGCGCAAACTTTTCAGCAAACACGGGCCTGCTGTGTTCTCGGCGCTGCACGCTGCACTCTGAAAATCCTGGATTTAAATGTTGATTTTTGCCTTGAGCAAAGGTGTTCAAATTTAGAGCAGAATATAAACACCCGTGAGGCCGTGAAAATCTGTTCTTTGAAGATTCAAACCTCTGACAGAAAAGAAATACATATAAACATTTTTATATCCCATCTAAAAGAGTTAGGGCATGATATTGTGCACTGTCCTCTGGATAAATCAATCAATCTATATTCCAGACTAATAAAAAACAGAACAAATCTCATAAAACACATCAGATTTCTTTGCACAGGGAATATGAAGAGCATGACTATGATGTGGGGTTAGTGCGGGCATCCCACCTTTATTGTAAATGATCAATCATCAAGACCTTTTTCCAGAAGCACAAACATGTGCATGGAGAGCATTGGAAATAATCCATCACTGAGGTGAAGTCAGTAGAGTTAAAGGGAACATCCACCATGTCGCATTTCTTTGACTGCTTCTTCCAATGGCTTCTCAATCAAACCTCTCGAGGGTATTACTGCTGATGAGCTGGCCGCCTTGGCGCGCTGAAGACGGCGCGTCCTCGGAGTCATCTTTCATTTTGACCTCTGCGTCCTTGCTCGTGTTGTTCAGCCTTATGTCGTCCTTTTAGCTTCATCCTGTTCCTTTCCCCTGCTGTCCTGTTCCAGTTCCTCTGTTCTTCATTTGTTCTTCAGAGTCACCAGGTTTTGTTTTAATTATTTTACCCAGCTGGAATAGAAAATGGATGGAGTTATACTTTACCTTTTGTTTAACTGTAAAGATTAATATCAGCTTCCATGATTCCCTATTCATACCTGAAGAAATAATCACACCTTCACTGAAGACTTCTCTGAGAGCGCATGGAAGTTTGTCCATGAGCCTTTGTTGTTTGTATGCACCGTTGTTGCAGATGGACCCCCACCCCCACTGCAGAGCTGGGGCTCCATTATTTGCTTTAAAGATCTCAGACTGCTGCCTGCCAAGGGAAAATGTATTCTTTTTCTTTCTTACCTTAACGTGCAGGAACAGGTCTTTGAACATTCTTTAAATACATTTCTGTTTTTATGAAACAGGTGGAGCTGTTACGGAGGGAGTCATCAGTTATGGTACACGCTGTTCAAAGAAGACTGGACAGATCATTATACGCCAGGACAGAAAAACTGCTCCTCATTTGAACACTTTGTCTTTGTTCGCTTCATTTTTTTTTCACTCAGTTTTTGTTTGCTTTTGCTGCCTGGCTCAGTTACAGCACCAAAAACCACTCATTTAGTAAAAGATTACGGTTTAGGAGAACATGCACTTTCTCATTAATCCTGCATGCTGAACAATAAAACACTCCCAGTTGGTTCAGATGTAATGCCAAAAGGCTTGTTACTAGGATCTGAGTGCGGGGAATTGGACCTTTCGTCTGTTTGCAGTATGCAGTATGTTCCCACCCAAGAAAGTCAGCAAATGCGTATTTGTCAGCTGTTGCATGCATTGCATTTTTAGGCATTATTTGTGGGGGGTTTTGGCATTGATGCTTTAGAACGCTGGCAATAGTTTACAGATTGACAAACTTTGACCGATAAGGTTGGAGGAGATTTTAGTTACTGCTTAGGTTTGGGCACTAAAAGCTACTTGGTTATGTTTTGGGAAGACTTGTTTGGATGAAATGTAGCCCTTCACACCAGCGACCCTACACACTGAAATAATGAGTTGCATGGCTTGAACTCGGCAATGCCGTCACTCGCCAAAGGACATGAGTGGAACTCAGACAGCAGGGACGTCAGTGTGAGGCGAGTGGTTTTGGTGACACAGGGAGGTGGGGCACGTGATGAGGAGAGAAACAGTGCCCAGGACTGCCTCCCACTGTAAGAAGGTGCTTCAGGGATGTGTCACCCTGGCTCACGCCCAGGCCTCTTTGCTGTGAGGTGACACCAAAACACCAATTTATCATTTCCAGATCTGTGGGCGTCCATGTGACATAAAATGGATCATCGATCGATCTATGCAGCGTGCACGCTGATCCATCCCCATTGTTCCTGAGGTCCAGTCCTGGTACCCCCACTACAGAAATCCAACAAATCCTGCATCAGGTAACAATGGTAAAGCAGTCTGTCTCCTCCGTCGAGGCTGCTGAAAGAAGAGCTGCTGCAGCCCCTGAACTGGCTTTTCTTTTTCAACATTTCTTTTGTTCAGTAAACACAGGATATGAATATTTTCCAGATGGTTGTATTCAGTCCCCAGCTCTTTAGAAGCTGGTTTGTATTTATCTTTTCAATGGTTTATTCACATCAGCTCATTTGACCAGCATGTGTCATTCAGTCAGCGCCATCATGCAGCGGGATTTCACACCCAAAGTGTGTTTAATAATGAGACTTTAGCTGGGAGGTGAAGGGAGGCAAGCACATAAAAACATGTGAGTTTATTTCCTGTCAGTTCTTTCAGCCATGGAAGGAGATGAAAGTCCTCTGGGAGGCAGTGAAGAGCTTTCGTTTCATCATCTCCGAAAAGGAGGTGCAGTAATAATGCCGTACCTAACAAAGCACAAAGAGGCACACATTTTACTTCATTTGTTTCTTAAAATCCATATTTTGTGATCTTAGTTAATGGCCGCTTCCTCGCTTTTCTGTTTCTGAATCTTTTCTGCACGTGTCTCTCGCGGTATTTCATATTCTGCTTCCCTGCATGTGTTTAATAATCAAATAACTCGTCTTCTTTACTTGTGCAAACCGAGTCATTCAGATTCCACACACTCGTGCTGCAAACTGATAACAGAGCCTCTTATTATTAGTCTCTGTGAGGATGAGGACAAATATGGATGAGGAAAATCCTTCCGAGATGGAAACTGAGTGGCTGAGAGCAGAAGAGAAGAAAATGTTAAAGATCAGTAAAAACACAAGTGAAAGAGAACAGTTTGTGAACCACGTGCAGCTTAATTTGATCTTGAGTGGCATTAAAATGAAATTAAATGTTAGCTAATAAACAGGAAAAGAGAATTTGAATTGTTCCCCTTTCACATTTAATCAGCAGCCTGTTTTTAAAACTAAAAATGATGAACAGCCTGAAATGTCTCAGAATTGTGTCTCAGCTTTTTCCACACTCATGCTGTCATTACAAAGAAACCCATCAGCATGGCTCCCTGGACCCGGCCACCTCACCTCGGCCTGGCTTTCAATTTTTACACTCTTCTTATTGACGGACATCTAGCATTGAAGAAACTGAGTGCTTACCCTGGGGGCCCAGTTCAGCCTTCACATTAACATGCTCTGAGGCTGAGCCTGACAAGTCAACTAAATACAAAAAGTCCAGTCAAAGGCGACGCGTGCCTCCTTCTCACAGCAGCCCCTGTTACCTTTTCACCTAAACAGGCCTCGCCGTGAAACCGTCTCTCAGCTGTGAGGATGCATTTCCTGTCTCTGCAACGTCCTTGTTCAGTTTCCTGTCCCCTCACTGAGAAGAGGTCACTGTGTGCACACCTATGAGTGGCACACAGTGAGTGTGAGAGAGGTTTGCTGCAGCCCGTCTGCTCGATTCTATTCACGTTTGTTTTTGATGATTTCTGCAGTTTGTGCTCCTGTGTTACCTGTGAAAGCTGCTTCTGGAACTTCAGGAAGATTCTGTTGGGGAAATTAAAGGGATTAATAAAGCTTCGGCTAAAGTGTGAAAGTTGTCGTTTTTTTAAGCTTTTTCCAGTATAAATGAGGCTGGTGGTAAACATTGGTGTCATTGGCATTAATGGGAATCAGGCTTTCTATGTCCCAGCCATACAGCACACATTAAACAAAACCAAAACAGGACCCTGGACCATGACAACATTTCCCACATTTGTAGTGATGACCCTGACAGGACTACGAATAAGAGTTTACTTGTTTTTTTAAGATCTTTTATTTATTTAGGATGAGGGGAAAGGAGTAGCTGTAAACGTACAAGTTCTCACTGGGGTAGGGTTGAGCATATGCTTGTCTCATCACACAGTATATAGTTTGCATGTGCCTAATGTTGTTTGAGTTGCATTGCTTTAGACCAAAGAAGCTCCAGGAGGAAAAAAATTATTAAACCCCCGAAAAAAAGGTGACGTTTCGGGCACAGCTGCCCTTCTTCAGACTTAACAATCACAAATACAACAAGCATTTATATACCCACCCACTCATTGTGTGGTCATGTGATTAGGAAGGCCTGTTGTCCAATTAGGGAAAGGCATAACAGAGACATCTAATCACACATGAAAAAAAAAATCAGTAGTCACAAGTATAAAATACAATATATGGACTACCAAAAAAGTGAATTGCAAGTCGGTGAGGTAATGTAATATAAATAAACAACATTAATGTGTACAAAACAGTCAAATGGAGAGCCAAAAGTAACAATATATAACATGAAAAATATGAAAAACACTCAATAAATACAATACGTGCAATAATCTAAAAGTGAAAACATAAACAGGAGTGGCAAAAAGTGCTAGGACTAATAAGAGAATAGAATTAATAAATAGGAATTAAAAGAAAGGTCTCAGATTAAAATCTTCGTTAAGTCCCTGAGGAGCATGTAAATCCAATAAGCTTCTCTTTTCAAAAGAAGTCTTCACATCACCACCCCAAGGATGCGGTTTAATGGCTTCAATGCCGCAATAATGGAGGGTTGAAACATTGTGATAGGACGGCAACTGAGCTTTTCGTATCTTGATCGCGAATGTTGGAACGATGTTCAGATATTCTAGTTTTTAAAGATCAAATGTGAAGTAATTGTAATTTAGAGAGATCCTTAATGCATTCCATAGTGGGTGTCTTCTCGATACGTTTGCCTAAAAAAGAATTCAGCTGCCCTTACACCGTCATGGAAAGTCACAAAGATTCAGTGCCCATGGTAACTAGGAAACGAGGATTCTGAAAGTCCAATCATCTGAATCATTTTAAGGAAGTCCATGAAATCTTTCACATAAGAGGGAAGAAAAAAGATCTACAAAAGCAGAGATTCTTTTCAGTGAGATGGTAGCTACTATAGGCCGAACAGGAGGGAACGTAGTATAGGATTTGTGTACCTTGGGAAGAATGTAAATAACTGGAATGGTATTGGCTCAACAAGCATCAAGCCATTCTCATGTGAGGTGATCTCATTGTAATTTAAAAGAGAATCTAATAAAGTCTTAATCTGAGCTTCAGAAGGATTGTGGTCAAGTTTTTGCCAGAATGTGCTCAACTGTTTACGGACTTCATTACCATTTGAAGATGACAACCACTCCCTCCTCGTGGGCACTTTGTATTAACAATTTCAACTCCTCCAAAGCTGTCTTCTGTTCTCTAGTCAGATTATTCCACAGTTTATATTTATGTTTAGCTTCTCATACGTTTTTAACATCCCTCTCTGCTAGCCTGCAATAGCTCTCTAAAGAGGCAATACTTTTTTCTTAACATTGAACTCTCAATTTAACCTGTGTGGGAAAATCACTAACTAAAGATTCAGAGCTCAAAGGTTCAACAGGTGTCATAGACATAGTGGCAGTAGAATTGCAACCTCATTTTTCATGAACGCCCCAAAAATCTTTTAGTCTCAAAGGACGAAGAAATGTATGCAAATCTACAAACATATCAAAGTCCCAGCCATATGTTGTGGGAATAAAAGATAAACCTTTGCTCAACACAGAGATGGAAGCATCAGAAAGAGTTTTACTAGAACATCTGATCTTCAATAAATATTTCCTCCAGGAGCTTCTTTGGTGTGCAGTTTTTCCTTTTGGTCTTGTCTTTGCTTTTGTTCCAGCACCCTTTTGACTTTTTTGAATGTGTGTGCCTTTCTCCTTGAGCTGCATTGCTTTCAAATGAGGCTCCCGAGTAAGTATGTCTGACTTTTGAAAGGAAGGGGGGAAAAAAAATACTGAAATCAAGCAAAAGACTAAGAATTAGATAAAAGAACAAGATGTCCCCGTATAAGAGGAGAACAGAAGATGATCCAGCTAAAACATCCAGCTGGTTCCTTGATGGAGAAGAAGCATCAGGCAGTCAGGAGAGCTTTATTTAGCTGCTGATTAGCGCAGGAAATCAACTCAACGAGGGCTCAGAGGGACTCTCACTTTGAGACCAGATCAGAGCCTATCAGGGAGGAGCTGATGGGGTTAATCCCTGCACACACCTGCTTTATGCAGGAGGGGGAAAACAGGTGTTTCCTTTTCAAAGTCTGCTCCCCTTTAAAGTACTCTCAGTGAAACTCACATTCACTGCAAACACGGAATATTAACAACGCAGACAAGAAACAACGAGACAAAGCCTCCAATGTTTTTCCATTCAGCTGCTGCCGTAAGTGTGAGATGCTGTGCAGCAGCGCCCAGGGTGGAGAAACGCATTTAGGCATCAGTTTTAATATATTAAAAATATTTGGAGAAGGCTGTGCTAAAGCTTTGGATATGGAAAGAAATCACGTGGGAAAAGACTGAGCAGAGAAAAGAGTGACTAATCACAGAAATGCACAGGAGACCTGTGTCTTTGTGTTCCTGTGAATGGCAGAATGAGTCAGTCAAGAGTCAAGAGATACAAATACTGAAATGATGAAAGGAAACTCTTCATAGCAGATTTTATAAGGCCTTGTGGGGCATAATGTCCACTTGAAAACAGATTTATGTCCCCACAACATGTAATACAAACCCACACACAACAAACGTGTCGCGTTTCAGGACTCCACCAGTCTGATGGCTCACTGCCGCCACCAGCTGGCCACCAGCAGAATGCCCAAAGATGATCTTTTTTTGCTGACAGGACCAGCTGCTCCGTGTCCTCCAGCTGTTTCCTCTTTTAGTCTTTCTTTTTATATTAACTTTTAAATATCAACTTTAATGTCCAAACTTTTCTTTTCAGAACTGGAAGCACTTTTGCCATTTCTGCCTCCTCCTCAGAGGTGATTGTTTCCCTCTCTTCAGTCAGGCCTTCTTGCCGCAGGTTTCACCGTACAAACATCACAGTTTCTCCACCTGCAGGTAAACTCGTTTCCTTATATAGAGAAATGGGGGCGTGGCTGCAGATACTAACCTGGTTTACACCGGTTCTGATGGACTAACATCCCCACACAACAACGTATGTCACTGCACTCGCTTCATCAATCGTGTTTGTGTCTAAAACATAACCTGTTGCAGCAGCTTTCAACCTTTAAAGAACACAAAGGTTTCCGGTGAGCGGCTAATATCAGTGATCAATATCTTTGACCTTCCTGGAAGACACTCAGGAATCCCTCCCCCTGCAGGCTGTGGTGCACCCACCTGCATGTCCCTGAGCTGAGCCTCACGTGTTATTTTGGGGGTCAGCTGTCCCATGAACAGGACCCTCCTCCTGTTCTTCCTCTGCCTGTTGCTGTCTCTTCTTCACCTCCTTCACTCTGCTGATCCCGGTAGGACTTCTTTTCTTTTCTCTCTACCTTACAAATGCTGTTTCCTGTGTGTTTGCTTTGGTTTTCTCTGGGTTCAGACCCACTTTGATGAGGGTGCTAGTTTGGGGGAAAGTCCTTCTCCCCCAGTTTCACGTTTTAATGGTGTCTGTCGGTAGTTCTTTATACAGATGATAAAATGCTTCTGCCGATGTTTTCTTTCTGTGGACTAACTTTGATGTACAACATGGAAAAAGACCTGAAGAGCTTCAGTCGTCGTGGCTGCCATGACACGTTAAAGGGCTGTGTCACTGCCAGTGTGTCTAAATGCAGCCCTTCAGATAGCAAGACTGGAACACTGGAAAAAAAATGTCTGCATGCAATGAAAGCGGTGTTTCCTTCTTTAAGGATCATGTGGGGTCAGTACAGTCTGAATGTATCTATGTGATCAGTGGCTTCAGACTGCTCGTAATCATGCAACAAACTTTAGGCCTATTTTTCTGCTCTTTTGGCTTTTCTTCGATCTTCCTGCAGTTATCAGGTTTTTCCAAAAGCAACAAGCTCAAAAATGTATCCGTTTTCTGCTTGTGTTCATCCTGACAGTCATTTCTTTTTCATAAAATCACTTCTCCTTCTTGTTGCTGGTTTCAGAAATGGATGGTTTGATTTTGAAGGCACAAAGAGAGCTCAGCTGTAAAAAGTTAGTGTCTAAAACAAACTCATATCTAATGATGACATTATAAACTTCAGCATCAGAAGCTGCTGAATCAGAGGGACCATGTTCCAAAGAAAAACATCCCCATGAGCACTTACTGAGCTGCAGTCAACAGGCTGCAATTCAGGGGGAGGCGCTGTGATTGGTAGTGTAATGTAGAGGGAGGAGCCTAATGTGTTTTTGAGGTGAGTGTGGGAGGTGACGCAATAGTGGAAACATAAAGCAGATAAACTAAAAGAAAAAATTTCTATTCATATGCATGTATCAGTGTTTTACTCTGTGTGGAAGCTGTCAGTGTGTCTGTAACCATATTTGGATGCGCTCAGAATAGAGAAGACTACAACAGGTGTGGCCTGCAGAGAGAGAGAGTGTGTGTGTGTGTGTGTGTGTGTGTGTCAGACTTGGCGATCTTACTCTGACGGCTAATTTTAACTTGGCAGATACAATAACAGTGGCAGAGCTGTGAGAATGAACACACACACACAGAGGAAGAGGCGATGTGCTCGATGAAGCCTGATGAGAAGACAAAAGTTGTTTTATTTGGTCCACCGGCACCAGCAATCCCACTGGGTCACACACAAACTTGTAAATTTTCACACTAGATTTTCTCTGTAAATGCACATCAGCTATATTCATATTGCCCTGTTTTTAAAACCATTCTCTGTATCTTTATGTAAGATAACATTAAAGAAAGGTCTGAAGGAGAAGAGACTTTTGGATTTGAAGCTTGTTCCTTTGGGCAGCTTCTAGCTTAGACTTTCCGGACTCGCAGAAGCTCAGTAGAGACCATGGACATTATCTAACAGGGATGTAGCTTCCAGGTCAGGAAGAAGAAGCCAGTACAGAAGGACCTAAAAACTAGATGGCGATGCCTGTAGTTGCAAGAAAACTTGCGCTCCTGTCTGTGGAAAAACAACTTTTCTCATGAGGTTCTGATGAGCCATCATTTTGGGTCATACTGAGTAACAAATTACGAATCTTGGTCATGCTTCACTCTGAGAAACCTTTGAAAACTGCGGTTTTCCACAGTTTTGCAGTCAGAACCAAGATGGCGACAGCACAAACTCTCGGGACCTCGGTATCTGTGTCCATCTTTGATACTGTCAGAGGTGCAGAGCGTCGGTTAAACGTGTTCATACTTGCAGGAACCGCAGATTGTGCCTGCACGGTGTCAGAGAGGTGTTTGAAGAAGTCACGAGTTTCAGGTCAGGAAGTCGGCTGAGAGGCTGCTGCGATCCATCCATACTGGAGACTTCCAGTGAGCTAAATTTACATTCCCAGCTGTCAGATATTTCACACTGGATTAACATCTGCTAAACAATGGCTCATGTTGTGTAGCTGATGTGGGCTGTTTTCGATCAGTGCAGTCCATACGGCAATAGGTCTCAGCAAGTTTTGGTCATTACACATTTTAAAGACGACGGTGCATAACTGAATCCTTCTGTTAGATCAGAACACATTAAAATAAGACCTGAGTGGCCGCTGCTACACCACCCGTTGTTGTCGCAGTGCACAATGAATCATTTTTTTCTCTTAACCTGCTGCAGCTTGAAGCTGCTCCAGCTCACAGTTCTTCTGTATCGTGTGAGGTTATCCGTAAATCTCCATATTTGCCAACAGTAAATATTTATGTCTGTCTGAACCAGAACACTGACAATGGAGACGTCAGTGGAAGCAGCTGAGGTGTTGGTGCCACCCCAACCTGACGAGACATCCTCCCCGGACCCCGAGACCTCTGAGGGTGAGCCAGCAGGTGCAGCGTGTGCTTCCGCCTCCTCCCCTGGCGCTCTCGACCCCATGGAGGAGTTCAGCCAGCGGCTGGAGGACATCATCCGCACCCACGGCTCCACGACCGGCCTCCTCGATAAACAGGTGAAAAAGGTTTCCGTGAGCTGCACCCCTCTGTCTGCCTGCTGCTGATCTGTAACACATGCTTGCACTGTTTTGGATGCAATAGAGTGCGGTGCTGGCTGAGGTGGAAAAGGTGAACAATGAGGCAAAAGATGACATCACAGGTTCCGTGGAGACAGGTGAGGCATATCCTTTTACCTCTGACCCCACTTCCCAATAAATCCTGCTGCCATCAGCCAACTCGGATTATGACAGTAATGTATCTGTAACCCGAATCAATGTTCTGAAAGTTTGAACAAGTTTTGTTGAGACAGTTTCGGATGTTTTTGGTGCTTTTAAATTGATCATACTGAGAAGTGTCACCAATAGTAATCTTTTTATCCATGTACCATATGAGAAACTGTGCAATAATATAATAATGTGCTCTTACTCATTATTTCCACTAATATCAGTTAACTTGTTTTATATACGAGTTACTTGATCTTTTGTCTTTCTTATTTTGCACTTTTAATCTTTTCTTGCATTGACAGTGTCAATCTTCTTCAGACAAAAATAAAAATTAAATGGCCAGAAACACAAAATGAAATGTCCTGTTATTGATACCAAGTATATAATAAAAGATTCATTCTTTGTCACATTATATGAAACAATTAAAAAGCTATTCTTCCTCTCCACAGAGGTGTCTCTCATCATGCAGTCTGTGGATGAACTGTCCTCTCCAGAGGAGAAACTGGGAGCTCTGGTCAGGAAGTATGCTGAGCTGGTAAGGACGTCTCCATGTCTCACAAATGCATCCTGCTGGAACACAGAAGCATACTTCGTTAAAAACATGAGAGCAAGCTTCTCTCTGTGCCTTTACAGATGGCCCTGCAGCACTGCGATGCACTGAAGTTGTCTGCGGTGCTGGAGGAGCAGCAGCAGCTGCAGGCCGAGCATCGCAGCAGCATCGCAGCTCGCAGCAAACTGGAGACTCTGTGCAGAGAACAGCAGTCGTTCTACAACGTTCTGAGGGTGCGTATGGTTGTCAGCTTCAGCAGGAGAAGTCGCTGATTAATTTACGAACGTGCAAAACACATATTTTTAAGACATCATCTTGTTGTAGTGTTCCTTACACATAAAGCAGGTGCTGGTGCTTATTGGTGATGAGGAGTAATTCACTTTGACGGAAAGAAGGAAAGTGGTGAAATTTTTTTCACCATCCCCTCCGTTCCCCACTGTCACCCCCTACCCCTTCAGGAGGAGACTCTTCAGCGCTGCAAGGAGGATGAGGAGAAGAGGACGGAGATCACCACCCACTTCCAGAGCATGCTGAGTGAGATCCAGAGCCAGATCGAGCTGCACAGCGCACGAAATGAGAAGCTCTGCCGCGAAAACGTCAACCTGACTGACAAGTTGGAGAACCTCATGACCCAGTGTGAACGGAGGGAGGAGGTGAGAGGTCACAGGTCAACAACAGGCTATTATAATGCACAAAAAAAAATAGTAATGCATGTTAGTACTTTGATAAATTAAGATAATGCCATTCCTGTTAAAGATGTTCTTCCTCCTCCTTGCAGAGTTTGGAGAAGATCAACAAGCATCGTGACCTTCAGCAGAAACTGATCGAAGCCAAACTGCAGCAGGCCAACGCGCTGCTGGCTGAAGCTGAGGAGAAACACAAGAGAGAGAAAGAATATGTGAGTACCCACGAGTTGAGCCTGCAGCTGCACTGTGGCGTCTCACTCCTCCCATTATAACCAGTGAAAAAGGGAGCATATATGTTTCCCAGCATGCATCTAAAATGCACCCTGGGCTCTCTTAGAAAGGTCAATTTGAGTTCATCTGCATGTAAACCAACTTTGGTGGTGTAATGCTCTCTAATGCAGTTTGTCCTTTATTGCATTTTGTGTATTTGACTTTGAAGCAGCCATAATTCATGTGACCGTTAGTGTTGCAGTCATATTGGGACACATTCTCATCCCTGTGTGTCAGTCGTCTTTTTGCACTGGCATTTCTAAGCACTGGCCTTGGTGAACTTTGATTTAATGATCCCATGTTAGAGACTGGGAAATTTAGGAGGTCTTCTCAGTTTAAAGCTACTCTGTGAGTCACATGTGAGAGAGCCGCCTCACTGATGTCCAAACCCAGGACGCTTTCTGAGTAAAAGAAGCCGCAGCTTCGACAAAACCTCTCTGACACCCAGGGACTGAGACCGGGCTGCTTACTGTTAGCTTCATCATCAGTGTTAGTTTCTGGATGTGTGTTTGAAGGCCACACAGATTAACTGTACACTGTCTCTGTCACCTTAGTTGCTTAGGGAGGCTATTGACAAAACAAAGAAATGCTTCGCTATGAAGGAGCAGGAGCTGGCCATGAAGAAGAAGGTAAAGGAACATCTGTAACGTCTGTCTCTCTCTGTCCTCTTCAAACCAGTTACTGGTTCAGGCTGCTGAATGGAAACTGCAGGCTCAGACACTCAGAGAGCAGGGGACTGTCATGCAGGCACAGGTGAATATTCACGGACTGAGTTCCCACCCTGACCACGAGGACAGGGAGCAGAGGCAGATTACGGCAGTCTCAGACCAGACCGGGTTATCAGAAATAATTTACTCACTTGTGTGTGTAACATTGTGAGTAATAATATCAGAAACCTGCTGTCCTCAGTATGTGGAACTCAGTTTTTGTGTACTAATGATCTAAAGTCATTTAAAAAGGGACAGTTATTTCTTAGCTGGTTCCACTTTTTTTGCATTTTGGAACAAAACAAACTTTGTAACAGTGAGAAATAGTTAAAAAAAAAAAACATTATACAGTTTTTTATGTGTAAGTCTCATTGAAATGGTTCAGTCAAGTGCAAAGACAGTTAACTTACAGAACCAGGAGAACACTGCATCTTAGTTGCACACAGGGAATTAATCTGGGCCTCCAAAATACCAATAAATGAGAATAAATATGACTTTCATTTGTTCAGGATCCATTTGAAGGTTTTTCTGGAGCTTTCCTTGCTGACTAACTTGTGTTCTGATCCACCCACAGCTGACCCTGTACGGTCAGAAGTTTGACGAGTTCCAGGCAACATTAGCCAAAAGCAATGAAATCTACGTGCGCTTCAAAAGGGAGATGGAAAATGTGAGTTTTGCTCAGAGTGTGTGTGTGAAGGAGGGCGAGCAGCAGTGGGAGTTGTTGGTACCTCACAGAGGTTTATATGCCTAATTATTCTGTAGTGATTTGTTTAAAACCTCTACCTTCTCCATCGCCTCCTTTTCTTAAAAATAGTGCTCTGCTAACCTTAATGTGCATGTATCATGGTTGCTGCTCAAACACGTTTTCCGGTATGGATGTGAGAAAAACATGATTTGCAGCTTTGGTCTTTTTTTAGATGTCAGACAAGATGAAGAAAGTGGAGAAAGAGTCCAGTCTGTGGAAGACGAGGTTTGAGAACTGCAACAAAGCTCTGACTGATATGATTGAAGAGGTAAGGAGGGGTCAATTTATCGGTGACTCTTTTTAATCCTTTGCTAATCCTTTTGAACCCCTGTTGGGACAGCACCTAAAAGAAAGACTGGTGCTAGTCCAAAAAATCTGCTGATTGCAAAGTATTCCCGTAGATCAGGGGTCAAGAGTGCCCAGAAAATCTAATACCAAATCCAAATTCATGAAATTAGCCTATCAATTAAAGACTTGGACCCATAAAAAAAAACAGTTCTCTAACACATTCACTGATTAAAAAATGCAACTGTGGTGAAACTGACTGCTTATGGCATTTATAATTTTCATCATTTTGGGGTCCTCATGGGGTCCTTGGTCAGTTTCTGTATCTGGAAACTAGACGACCTAGTTAGCTGATGAGCAAAAAGCAGAAATCTTAGGAGTTTATAAAAGACCCACTGCAACATGTATTTATAGTCTCATTTTCCTCCTCGTCAGAGAACAGAGAAAGGCAAAGAGTACCATCTGTTCGTTCTGAAGATTCAGAAGCTGGAGAAGCTTTGTCGTGCCCTGCAGGAGGAAAGGAAAGTGCTTTATGACAAAATCAAGGAAGTTCGTCACTCTAATGCCAACCTTCCAACAAAGGTCTTTGGCAGCTCCAACCTCAGTGACAATCCTGAGGGTGCTGAGACCTCTGCCCTGATAACTCCTGATGAGCTGAAAGAGATGGAGGAGGAGGACCAGGTCCTGACAGATGGCATGGTCCGTCTGAGGGAGGAGCAGGCCAAGCTGCAAGAGTTTGCCGAGTCCCTGTTGATGACAACCACCGACAATGAGGAAAAAGAGAATGAGTTAGACCATGATGAAGATCTTGTTTCTTCTGCATTTTTCCATTTCAAAACCAAACCTCAAATCAAAGATGTTCTGGATTCAGTCCCTGTGCAGGTGAACGATTTAAAATCAAAGGAACCGGATTCAGAACTCCCGCAGCCAGGAAAGGTGGATGAAGTTCAAGATCAAGTTATGCTCACAGTAGAAGTTCCAGCAACTCAGGAGACAACTTTAGAAACATCGTCATCAGACCCAGACACACAGGTTCAGACACAAGTGGAGACCGAAGAGGTGCAGCGGGCGAAGCCAGACGCAGACATCCAGCAGCCTGGTGCACCAGAACCAGAACCAGAGCAAGTCAAATTTAAGATCACACCAGAGGCACCAGTGAAAGATGAGAAGGATCAGCAGCAGTTCATTGAACCTACACCAGCATCAGAGCCTGAGAAAGTCAAGGCTGAGCCACAAACAGACCCAGTGAAGGCTGAGATACTGGAGGAGAGTGGTGAGGGCAAACCACTGGTACCTCTGCAAGTTGAGAAGGATCAGCCACAGCCTGCTGAATCTGTGCCAACACCAGAGACTGAGAAAACTGAGGATGCAGAGGAAAGGACGGTTGAGACCCTGAAGGAGACAGGTGAGGTCAAGCCAGCAGTTTCAGTGGACGAGAAGGCCCAGCAGCAGACAGCTGAAGCAGTTCATGCACCAAAAGCAGCCTCAGAAACCTCCGAGTCAGCTGCGTCTCTTTCAAACCCTCCTGAAGCAGCTGCAGACTCTTCCCAGAAGCAGCTGCCAAAGAAAAAGAAAAAGAAGAGCAGCAAGAGTGCCAGCTAAAGCTAAAGTGTGCAGAGTGTGTGTGTGTGTGTGTGCGCGTTTGCTGTTCTTTGGGGATGTTATGCTCCTTTCCTTCTTTTGAAGAGTACGTTTTCTCATCATTTTTATTCAGCATCACTGAAAAAGGAGCAACTGTATTTTAGCTCGTTAGAATAAGCTTTCATTTGTCCTCAGCGAGTGGAAATTTCCCCGAGTGCAACGCAAAGATAAAAGTACCTGATGTGAGGCAGAATAAAGCCACACGAAGCTATCGTGTATTAAAACAACTCAAATAATAAAAATGATAATCTGACATTTTCTTCGATCTTGTTTTGTGTCACTTTCTATGGAGATATTTATCTTTTGATAGCTTCCATATAAGCGGCCTGATATCTGACATCACCTGCAGCCTTATTGTCTGTGGTTCTGTAAATCCAAGGTAGATGAGAAGGCTTTCATAACCCCGAACTATTTGTAGAGTTAAGATTTATATTTCCATCTGAGAGTTTCCTTTTTTTCCTGCTGCAAGCACCTTTTATTTTCTGCACCTTTCAAATGCGCCTCACAGGAGCGTTTGTGGAAGTATGCATCTTTATGCAAGATTTGGGTGATAGGACGGTCTATTTTCTCTCCTTAACACTGACCTAAATCCATCTGCATCATATTGTAATCGTTTTTCCTCGCAGGGTCCAACACCAGGCATCCCCCCACCACAAATGTAAACTACACCGTGATCAGTTCACAGTGAAACGTGGGTCCCAGTGTGCTGTAATGTGACAGGAAGAGGTTCTCACAAAGCTGCCAGTTTTACAGAGTGCTGTTTGTGGTTATGATAGTGCTGATTATGATCATTTTGATTATAATATTACTAAGCAATAATGTTTTTTGCACAAACAGCCCATGAGGTTGGTTATTATGGGAGGACGGTCTCATTGTGAAACACATGAACACGAAAGCACACATATACTTTTGAGATTGTTACTTTTAGAAAAACTGCAGAAAAAAAAAGAGCAAAAACTTTGCCGCATGTTTACGAGCAGCAAAGCGAAGTCTGCCAACTAAACTGGAGGAACGAGAGAGCGAGAGCACGTGCACAGAAAACACACTCATACTTGGAGAATCATTTTGAAGGTTGAGCACAGTAAAGAGTGAGACGCCGCCTTCAAAGCTCTCCCTGTGCACATAATGTTGCAGCCACTAGATGGAGACAGAGATCTTCAGTAAATATGTATCGTTGCTCAGGGCCAAAAAATGTCTACAGACCTTTAATCTGAGACGTTTGCTGTCAGAGGTGTGAGTTAAACTGCACAGAACAAACAGCATTCATCTTTCTGACTTCAATAAATTTGAAGGTCAAAGGTTCATGTAGAGCTTTGGACTTCCAGCCAGTTTGACGATGGGATAATCTTAATTTCCTAACAATAAATGCCTGCAGGGCTCAGAGGTGTTTCTAAATACATCAGAGACCCCAGAAGCTGCATGAATTCCAGGATTTTGGGAATTGGCTGATGAGATAAGAGGGAATGATTTGTATTTCCAAGCTTTACTTCAGAGCCATATTTGTGCATGAAAAGAATAATTGAAAAGCGGAAACATTAGAATATGAAGTAGAAAGGCTTTTATAAAATTACAGATACGAGAGGAGGAGGAGGAGGGTTTAATCTGAGGCAGGAGCATTTCTGAAGATTCTCGACTCTCTGACAGAAGATAAGAGCTGGATTAATGCGTGAGAGTCGATCCGTGTGGGAGACATTTGCATCATGTATCAGTATTAATTATGCACTTAAATAAAGTTCATCATGATAGCAGGGAGAGAAAAACTATTTTTGGCACATAAATGTGAATGTTTGGTACTGTTCCTGATCCTAAGTTATGATGTAATCAACGTATTTCCATATTTGATGAGGCTCTCACATCTTTAAAGTTCTTTGTCAAGATTGTGAGTTGTTGTTTTTTTTTTATATTCCCATCTTCAGTAAGAGCTGGTGGCTGGCACTGACAGTTCTGGACGTTTGCATAAGTCCCAGAAAAAAACCCCACTGTAACTTGTTTTCAAGTCTTCCAGTAAATCCATACTGATTTAATGTGATCATCAGGGTAAACTAAAGGTCAGTTTCTGCAGCTCATACGAAGAGGGAATATTTGGGTCCTTGGAGAAGATTTAAGCTTCAAATCGTGACCGTTTAAGTGCTCAATGAGAAGCTGGAGGTGGAACCATAAAGCAGAGCCGGTCTGCAGGAAACTCTGTGTGGGGCATTATAAACTGAGCTCAGCTGCTTTTTCAGAATCATGACTTGTGACGTGAGAAATCACACCAACAGAACAACGAACACATTAACATTTGACCTGCTCTCTCATTAAGCCTCAAGAATCAAAGCCTTCCTTTCTTCTGCTGTTGGAGTCCTTCATTAACGCACCTTCTCGTAAATATTTGATCCAACAAAAGGGTGTAACCAAGGGCGTAGGAATGAGTTTACTATTGGGGGGGGACACATATGAGAAACCTGACAGATCCATAAATACTCGGAGCAAAGCCTAAAAATGCCATATTGATCACGTCTGTCGTGATTGTTATCGGTTTAATTCCCAGGCCTAATATGTATACATTATACATCTCGAATCACCTAA
>VUQK01031810.1:0-10304 GCA_015106715.1 Bujurquina vittata
GAGCATCTCTGCACCTGCGTAAAGTGATCACCCTGAATAACTATTTATTGATCTGATTCAGCTTTTTCCATTAATTTGTCTCCCATGTGTATGTTAAAAAAGCCAGCTGTTTCCCTGAGATGTCGTTCCTTTTCCCTGTCATTATGGCTTCATGTCGTTTGAATAAACATATAGCCGATGATGTTTCATGTAGTTTTTCTTTTTTGTGGTGTTTGCATCAGAGCCTGTCCTCCTTTACAAAAAGCACCCTCACAGGCCTTTTACGACCAATACCTACATCTTAAAATTAATCAACCACTACCGGTCGTAGCTGAATGAGGTTGAATACTGTATTTAGTTTTCTCCTGAAAATTGCAAAGAAATCCATTAATATGGATTTTCTCAGCGCTCTTGTTTCAGTAACTCAATATATCAATACAAAATATGATTTTGTTTACTTTAGAAAAAGAAGCTCGCAAAATTAGTCATCGTTTTCTTTTTGCTTTATACCCTTGGGTGCACAGATAACTATCAGTGGATGCCTTTGATACTGAAGAAAGCTCAAAAGCCTCTAACTGTGTACTGAGGCAGCAATAGTTACGCAACAGAACCTGCCTGCTCATTATTTAGATTTATTACCACAATCTAGTTACCAGTGTGTTTAATGACACACAGCACAGGAAACTGTTATTAATTTGGCAAATTCAACTTTGACAAATGTAAAAACAAACAAAAGGGCTACAAAAGGGCTTTCTCACTGTATCCATGGTAACATTATACTTTGTCTCTCAAAAATGTCAAAAGTGTCAAACATTTTAATGGGAAAGCAAATAAATATTTTCTTCACCAAGTTTCTCAGCAGGTATAAGATGAATGAAATGACCTTCTGTGTACCTTTGTGGTAATTATTTTAATACACTAAAAATAAATTTAAGCAGAACTGCTAATTAGTAAATTTACTGTAAATACATTTAAATAGAATAAATTAGAAATTTCAGAAATTCTTTATTGTCATAGCACATTTTCATGCAACAAAATTCAACTCGAGCACTCAGAGGGAGCCCTGCCACCTGCTGGCTGGAATATCTCCCTATTGGAGAGGTCCATAGAGGTTAACCTCTATGTTGGGAGCCCACTTATTACTTTCACTTCCCTTTTGTTCTAGTTGTTCTGTGTTCTCTAATTATCATTTGTGTTTTGGGGTTTTTGCATTTGTAGACAGGAGATTTCTTTCCTTTTCCATTTATGATTTAATAACAATACGTATATTCTATTCTACAAACAATATAAAGTTGTAACACTCAATGTAAATAAAGAGAGCTAAATTATTACCAAAGGCAAAAAAAAGAAAAAGCACAAATTATATTCTGGCAGGAAACTCATTTAAGTAATCAAGAACATAAGAAAATAAAGAAGATGGGCTTTAGACATTATTCTTCATTTAAATTGGGTCGTAAAAGGGGGAGTGGTCATTTTTATACCAAACACTGTTCATTTTGTGCTCCAGACAGAAATTAAGGACAGGGAGGGCAGGTTCATCATGGTGAGAGGTAAAACAGATGGCAAAGAGGCAACCCTACTAAATGTTTATGCACCTCCAGGTAGCAAAAATGATTTGTTCCAACCCAGGTGGCATAATGATCTGTGCTGTGACCTTAATGTGATTTCTTTGCCTTACAGTATAAAGTGCCTTGAGGCAGCTGTTGTTGTGATTTGGTGCAATATAAAATTGAATTGAAATTTTTCACAGCAGTGCTGCTCATGTTCACTGTTCAAAGCCAAACACTTTGGGGAAAATGTTGTTGTTATCATGTGTGCAGTTGGACACTGGCAGCCCATGTTGACACTCATACTGCATTTGACATAAACAGCAACAGTGTCCCATGAAGGAAAGTATTTTTTTCACAAATACAAACTAAAAAAGAGATTTTCATTTCAGATACCATTTGCTGAAATTAATCTCAATAAGTATCACATGTCTACAAAGTCAGAAAACTTTCATTTCATTTCACATATGCAGCATTTCTTTGGGGGGTTAGGCAGCTTTTAAAGCTGGGCTTAATAGACTTTTGTTTATCTAATGAACAGAAACACAAGGAAGATAGAAAGACTTCTACTAAATAGGGTGACACACATCTTTTAATACTGCATATGGATCAATAGTGGCTACATAAACAGCCCATTTTCAGACAGGAAAACTCTTCATGTCATTTTCTAAATTTAGCACTGACAGATTCTTGGTTCTGCCTGAACTGTCTAAACATCTCTGGAAAAATTGTATTTGCTTTGGAGCTCTTTTATGTAGATTAATGTAGATTTTGCACGTAGTACTGTAACACACCCCACTGCATATCTTGTAGTGTGAAACCAAATATTGACAAAACTGATGCCCAGTGACTCCTGAATCCCGCACTAACAGATAGATCTCAGTTCCTTATATAGTGAAAACACCAGCCAGGCCTCTCTGTCTAATTCCTAAATTAGAAATTCCCCTTTGGGAATCTGCTCACAGGCAAACTGAGTAAATGCCTTGGCAGCAAAACATGCTTCATAGTACTGCTCCACAATGTAGTGCCAAAACCACACCAACTCTACAAACATTGGATAAAGATTCAGAGAAATTACAGAGAGCACCTGTACTGCTCAAATCTAAATCAGGAGACCCAAGGAACAGAAAGGCACTGCTTTTATCCAAATATGAGACAAACTAAATACTCCACTCCCACAATAAACCCACTCACAGTCCATTCATTGTTCAGCACCACAGCTCAGCATCAGACTGTAGAAAAATAAACAGAGGAGAAAATATTGAGTTCTTTCAGTTTTCACTAAAAGTTACAAACATTTAGCATTCATTATGAGCGGCAATATAGCTGACAAAAGTATTGATCACCCATCCTGATCATTGGCTCCAGGTGTTCCAATCGCTTCCATGGTCACAGGAGTGTTTATGGGAAACCCAATCCATGGCTGAGATGCTGAGTTGCTTTGTTATAATACCACTAACATTAGACTCTGGAATATTTAGTACCGGGGACTTTTCGTGACTGAACTTGTTGCTCAGTGTAGCGTGGTATCACTGCACCATACTTCACTGAGCACCTGAGAGTGATTTATTCTTTCAATTCCAATCAATTTTATTTATATAGCGTCAACTCACAACAAACAGTTGCCTTAAGGCACTTTATATTGTAAGGTAAAGACACTACAACATTTACAGAGAAAATCCAACAGTCAAAACAACCCGCTGTGGGCAAGATCTTTGCAACAGTGGGAAGGAAAAACTCCGTTTTAACAGGACGAAACTTCCAGCAGATCCAGGCTCAGGGAGGGGCAGCCATCTGCCGTGACTGGCTGGGGCTGAGGGGAGAGAGAGGACAAAAGACATGCTGTGGACGAGAGACAGAGATTAATAATAACTAATGATTAAATGCAGGATGGTGTATAAACAGAGTAGAAAGCAGTAATTAAACATAACTACACTCAGCAGCCTGGGCCCATTGCAGCATAACTAACAAATGTTTGTAGAAGCACTCTGCATGCCTACAGTAGGTGCTTGGTTTTATAAAACTAAACATTGTGTCTGTTATTGCCCACCTGAGCATTGAGGTTTCCCTGTAAGAACACAGAGTCAACAGATGGAGCACAGTTATGACCTGTTCTCTGACCTGAAAGTCGCCTCTCACTGAGGTCAAGCCCAAATTGGAACTGAGTCCAGCTCCTCTCTGGGTGACTGGTTCCAGAACCCTCTGGAAGTCTCTCTGGAATCCCCTGCTGGTTATTCAAACATGTCATTCAAGTTACTGAGTTACATTCAGTGGTAACTTCAGTTAATTGATAAAACACACCAGTAATGAGTTAAGATGGCATTTCCAGTGAGGGATCAACAACTTGGGAAATGTTTCTCCTTTTTAATACATTAAATTTTTTCTTATGAAGTTACTTTTAAGAAGTTTGTTCTCAAGTATAATATTGATGGGACCCCAGTAGGGCAGCTGTGGGTACACTGCTTAGTGCGGGCAACCCACACAGTTGGCTGGTGCAGAAAGGCAGGACTGATGTTGCACTGAAGGTGGACAGGATGCTCTCAGGTTCTGGTTTAGTAAGGAGTGGCTCTCCATCACAGTGGAACACACGGAAAGTGTGAGTGGGCTCAAAATTACAGTTTTCACAAATCAGTAAACTATTACGGCATTTTGGGTGAGCCTGAAAGAGTTTTGGGGAGTATGTGCTAATCTGTTTGCAAAGGTTTCCTGTAGATAGATTTCCATGTTAAAAAACCCCCCAAAAACCTGTGTTTAAAATCCTGAAAAATCCTTTAAAATTGAAGCCAAAGTCACACCCTACACACAGCCCTTCCCGCCATCCCACCCTAAATAAGAGGTTAGAGTTAGAATGAAGTCACTTAATTCAACAAATACTTTTGCTACAAATCTACCAAGCATTTCCACGCTGACGCACTGATGGGCACAAAAATGAACCCTCCTTTTTAGGCTCAGTTTATATTTAAGGAAAACAGTGCAGGTCCTCACTGGCTGGTTTCTTCAGGTGAATGAAGTTATAGCACCAGTGTTAGCCGGTTTACAGAAAACAAGTGAAGGTAAGAATTTCTGCCCTTTTCCTTTTTTTATTAATTTTCCAATTTGTAATTCAGGGTATTGCAAATTAAAATAGAATAGATTTTTATTGATCCCTTGTATGAAATTGCATTCTAAATTAATACATGTTACTTATACTATGGCTGTCTAATAACCAATATGTATTTAGTATTGTTGAATGTTTATTTTAGTAACATTGTTGATAACACTGTTCTCAATAAGTCTTGTCTGTACGTGTGGACTCAGCCAGTCTGAAGTTATTGAGGAGACGTGAACCTGACAGCCAGGAGCGCTGAAATTTGAATTCATAAAGAACTCAGAGTGGAGAGCAGGTGAGACCAATTTGATTTCCTGACTGTACGATAATTTTAAGGAAAAACAGTTTGGTTAAACCTTGGAAGTGGTCTGTGTTTGGAAAGAGGGTCTGCAATTCATTGAACATTTATGTAAACAGCTAATTTGGGATCAGCACCATTACCTTTGAAACTATTGGTTAATTTGGGGTGATTGCAGGTTAATTGTGCATTACATAAATTACAAACTCAAAATTCAAAACAGAAAAGCCGGTACTAAGTGTAACCTAAAATACTCCAAATGTCCAGTTTATGAAAAGAAAAACAAGGTGAAGCGATTTTGCAACAATAAAATGTGACGATAAAGGAACTTACGTTTCCAAAAATGAGTCTTTCAGTATGAGGTAAATGAATGCAAAAAAGGAAAAATAAAAACTGAAAAAGAAGAAAATTAAGATGAGGAGAAAGCAAATTAATTAATAGGAAATAAGTATGTGTGGAGAATGGTGAACTCACACCATGCAAAGGTAAAACGGATTCCTCAGTAACTTGGTAACGGGTTCTCAAAATGGGTAGAAATTTTCCCTTCTAGCAAACATGCAGGTGCAGTGGCCAAAGCCTTACTGCGAGAAATCATCCTGAGGTGGGGAAATGCAGATAAGCTCAGCAGCTTATCTGTTTCAGCACAGCTTAGAAACAGGCTACTACCTTGGGACACTCAAAAAAATGAGAATTCTTAAATATTTATTGATTATTTTTGAGCATTTTAATAATTAGTATTGTTCTGTCATCCAGGCACTTGAGCAGCTACTCGGTGTGTGGCAGGCAGATGCTGTAAAATAAAGAACCAGAACCAAATGTAATTGACATGTGGTTAAGGAAACATACAGAACTTATGGGTGCTGATGTAGTGCAAGTGGGTTTGTGGTGTAGCAATCACTCACCTGTTTCTCCTCCGCCGTTTCTCAGACCTCAAGTACGCAATACGAACTTGTGTACTTGAGAAGTCCGAACTTCCCAAGTATGGGGGACTATTTCTCAGTTGGAGCTCAGCTCCAGTGTTTCTATCACCATCCAGCTTGAATAAAAACATTACACATGTATACACAGCTTTGCTGCTTACTGAATAAAGACAGGGCAAATACTAAAATTGTTATTTTATTCCAGAACACTTCCACCCCTTACAACAGACAGGTGTTTAGAATACAGTCAAAAAAATATTAACATTTAAAAACATAATTTGATCATTTCTGTAGCAGGCTTGTCCTCATTGATCACGATCTCCATTAACATGGATTTGGTTTCATAGGTATTGCTGGGTGATTGGTTTAATTATAGATGTTTATATAGAACTGCGTGCACATTTTAATAGATTTTTGGGTAATGTATAAGAGTGCCGCAGGAGTGGTGGCCACCTTGCAACCAATCCTGCAAGAGTGGTGGCAAGGTGTGGCTCATCAGCAGCTGGGCATAAAAGGGGCTGCTAATTACTCAGCTGTAGGGTTGTTGTGACTTCCCCCCTCTTATTTGGTCTGGGATGCAGTGGAGTTAATTGTTTTGCTGAGCCTTGAGAAATAAAATAATTAAATGTGAACTGCAGAACTGAAGCCTCTGCCTGCAATGATTCAAGCCTTGCCACTCATGGTCATCTCGGCGTCACAGATAGACATCAGACATCACTGTACCAGCTAGCTCAAGGGCAGTGGAAAGAGTGAATGCTTTCATAAAAAGCAAACTGAGCAAAAAGCTAAAAGCCTTACTGCTAGTGTTAATGCACATGAGGACAATGGTAGGAGTTAAACATGGAGTTAGGGCCCCCAGGTTGTCCATTTCCAACCACAAGACAGTGTGAGGATGAAATGTTACGCTACTGTATAAATCTGTCATCTGCTCTGTCCTCTCTCCATAAGCAGGTTACAGGAATCCTTCCACTACCAGCCCAAACAAACCTACACCTTCTCAGACCAGGAGACTGGATGCTGATCAGAGAGCTCCATAAAATCATCTGGAAGCAAAAGCAGTAGTGGGCCCTATTCCAGGTACTACTGACGACACAGACAGCAGTTAAGGTTGAAGGTCATCAGCTATTGCAAGAAGATTCCAGAATCACAGTAATAACCCAAAGGTTTAGAAAGATTTTCTACGTCGACACTGAGGAAGACAACAAGGGTGTACGACGTGCTCTGCCCTTTCAACCTGCAGCTGCGTTGGATCCAGAAGTAAGAGTGAGGGGTGAAAAAGCGCCCTTCTTCAACTAGAGCGTGCCAAGTTCCAACAAAGCGACGTGCAGAGTGAGACTCTGTGTCACCCACGAGGGATCAGCGATGGAACGCAGAAACCTGCTGAAACAATTAGGATGGTGTGAGATGAGAGGCTCGGTGTGTTTTTTGGTTGTGGCAGCTATCTGTGTGACTTGTCTGGTCATTGTTACGCATGATAAACATCCACATGGCTCTCCAAGCGTCACAGACGCAGGGAAGGCTGATTTGAAACATTCAAGGCGCTCCATTGCTGAAAATTTCAACCCTTTCTCTAGTCCCAACTTTATCAAAAATAATTTGTGGCTGCAGTATGCAAATTTCACGACTACTTCACTAACAAATCGCTCGTGCACATTCTGCATGGCAGCTAGACCGCTACTCATGGTGACACCTGTTCCTGACACCTCAGAAACCTGCGCTTCAGATCCTCATTTTCACAGCAGCAACAACAATTACAGCTGTAAGTTCCTTTGTGATATCTATTACACAAATTCTAACACATCATCTAAGATTCCAAAATTCTGCGATCATTTCATTCCATCTAGTGATTTTACTAGGCCTCCAACAGACTTCGAACCACCAGAGGATGTAGTTATTCCTTCAGAGCTAAATGTGACTGACTGTTTTATCTCCCCTGATGGTACCACTGATGTGGGCGCCGTAAAAGCAAATTGCAAATAGATTTGGGATGTTCGCACCCGTAATCATAGCACCATTGATGATGCGCTGTTACATCAGACTAATTATCCTGCTACCGTAAATATCACAAAAGACTGTAGGACCTGCAGACGCTCTGAGTGGGTAGCAAAACGCCCCCCTGTCACTCCGTTGCAAAATCCAGATCAAAAGGTAGCTGATGTATGGTGGCTGTGCGGAGACTCGCGGCTGCGTCCCATATTACCTCAAACTTGGAAAGGCACTTGCATCAGAGTCAAATTAATTCAACAAATTATGCTTTACCCACAGGTTCAATCACAGGTATTGGCCCCACGTGGTAGGTTTAAACGTTCCAAGGACACCTCTGAGCCTGGCTCTAAAGTGTATATAGACTTCATAGGTGTTCCTCGAGGGGTCCCTGATGAGTATAAAGCACGAAATGAAATTGCTGCAGGATTTACATCATGGATTCCATTTTTTGGACATGTGATAGAAACCAACAAAAACATAGCATGGATAAATTATATCTATTATAACCAGCAAAGGTTTGCTAATTTCACTAGAGATGCTCTTAAGGCTTTAGGAGAACAAATGCATGCAACTAGTCGCATGACATGGCAAAATAGACTGGCACTAGATATGTTGTTAGCAGAGAAAGGAGGGGTGTGTGCGATGTTTGGTGATGCATGCTGTACATTCATTCCTAACAATACTGCCGCTGATGGTTCTTTTACAAAAGCACTCAATAAACTGATAAGATTGGCCGATGAATTTAAAGAAAATTCTGGCACAGAAAGTTCTATGTTTAAATGGTTTGACAGAATTTTTGGGAAATGGAAAGCTTTGTTCTTGTCACTCGTATCAGGAGTCATTGGAGCTTTAGCTGTCTTAGCACTGTGTGGATGCTGTATCATTCCCTGCGTTAGAGGCCTGATTGTTAGAATCTTTGATAAATCTGTCCCATGTCTGAACAAAACCCACAAATGAAAGAACAACTGGATTTAAACCCGATGCCTACCTGCACACCTCCCAATTATTATTACGCGGATGTAGTGTCTGCAGACTGAAAGGATGACGTGTAAATCTCTAATTCTTTTTACAGTTATAATCATTAAGATGTCAGTGTCTTACTAAGCAGCTGAGGGTATTTCACCTTCCAATTTATGATTTGCTTACTTAAAACCTCCGGTGTGTAAGCACTGATGTTTTATGGCAGTTTTTTTTGTTGTTATTACTACTAGCATTACTATATTACTACTACTGACAATGAGAGGGTGATTAAAAATAATCAAAGGGGTGGAAATGTAATAGTAAATGTTTTTCATCTCTAATATTACACTCTAATAACCTTTGTGTATCTTTGTAATTTTCTTGTGCAACAACTAAAATATAAACCTTGTCCAAAATCATGATGTAGGTATCTTGCTGATGCCGACATGGTGGTGGGAACTGAAACGCTACAGAACACGACAGTGTTCACACACTGAGGATAAAGGAACTGTTATTGTGCTTTTTGTCAATGCTGGTGTCAACACTGTGCTGCTCTGATCACGTTGTAAAAGTTTACTCTCTTTCAATAAATCATCACAAAATCAGTTTGGTTTCAGCGTTCAGTTTATTTTTTATTCACCACGAATAAAAACAAAAGGGGAAACAGGAAATCACACCTGAATATGTGCTGACTGTGCAGTGGTGATGTTTAAATGAGAAAAAGTTGAGAATGACTATTTTGAATAAACTCAGGACAGAGAATTATAAGTTATTTTCAGCTGACTGTCTTTTTCCTTTAGAGGAATAAAGACGTTTGTAACCTGGTGCAGAAAAGAATCAAAATAAGTGTAGCAGTCCCTCAGACTGAAGAGTAGCAAAAGTCAGGTGTGTAAAAAAAGCCAGTTGTAAAGCAGGGCGGCCAGACGTGTGTGTTTTCAGTGACTTGAGTAAAACTTGGCACACATATAAATCTGATTACAGACACACAGATCAAAATGAAGATCCCGATGCACGCACGTGGATCCAAGTACAGACAGATTCACTTACGCACACACAAATCTCCACACATGTGGATCAGGTTACAGACACACAGGACTTTTGCTACAATAATATCCCCATACTGAAGCTGGACATCCTCATGTCTCTGGAGGCTTTGATTAATCAAGGCACACCTCTCATGTTACACAGTCCTTCCAATTTTAATAGCACAGTAGCTTTTACACAGTCATAAACATTCCTCCCACTACATACACTCACATACACCCAACACATCACCTCATTTTGAGTGGAAGGAGGGGGTGAGCTGGTCTTCCCACCCCACGGTTCTGTGCACCCTGCCTGGGGTAGGGACTGGCTAAAGGTTTGGGGCTGGGATGGCTGGGAAGCCACTGGCTCGGTGCTGGTACCCGCTCACCCACACTTATGTCTATGTAAGCTCCGTGTACGTGTGTGTGTGTGCATATGTGGACAGCTGGGCCAGGTCTGTGGCTTGCTGAGCCAAGGATTGATGCTAAATAAATTGATGC
>VUQK01031816.1:0-12477 GCA_015106715.1 Bujurquina vittata
TGTGTGTGTGTGTGTGTGTGTGTGTGTGTGTGTGTGTGTGTGTGTGTGTGTGTGTGTGTGTGTGTGTTTGTGTGGCATCGTGGTATGCTCTGCTGAAACTGAATTGTCTGTCTCACACTGCCTCGCTGAGCTTTACAGACACAAAGCACAACAGTAAATGTCCGATTTTATTTGGCTGTTTTTCAACTGCTCTGGGAAAAGGCCCTGGGGAACAAAGAGAAGAGCTGAAGAGTCACAGTCTGCCCTCTACTCACATACACAAAAGTTACATTACGGTAGTTAAACCATATATATGTGTGTGTGAGAGAGAGAGAGCTACTTAGTTTCATTCCACTGTTATCGTATCATCAGTGGTTTTGTCCAACTGCTCTGCAGAATCATCGCAGCAAACCATTAATTTCTATCATCATGTTATAGCATTTCTGAGCTTCATGACTTCAGTCAAAAGGAGATCAATCAGTTTAAAACCTGTGATAGGAATCATATGGGGCTCAACTGCCATCACAACATCACAGAGAAACTAGAGATATAACGAGCACAGAGACATGCAAAGCAGTCAGCATGCAGTTAAGTCTTAATCTTAACTGAGTTCACAGAATGAAAATTTTTTTGTCCTTTCTTTTGATCTACAAAGGCAGAACAAGTCCCGTCAGGTTTAGAAATTAAAGCCAAATAAATCCATCTTCTGATATAACCAGAAAAAAATGCTAAATCCCTAAAGCCACATTGCTTTGAAGAATAGCTGTGTACAGTCATTCAAGTGATCCATACAGTGCCCAACACAGCATGGCACTGGTATGCAAACTTAACTCCAAATATTTTCTGTCCTTTTTAACCACACTTAACAGTAGCTATCCATTGCCGGAACAGGATAATATTTCATTTTCTAAGAGCCAGCAGTTGAAATCCAAGTTTGGTGCCGGTTTCTGGCTCAGCAGGGAGAACTAAGTTTGTCTCTTCAGTGCTTGTTTGAGCTAAGGCTCCGAGTTGGATAGAAGCCACAGTGACTTATCACCCTGCCATATTGGCAGCAAGTCCAATTTACACCACAATGAATGCCAGCCATGCACAAACCGGAGAAAAGTCGTAACATAGAGAAATAGCTCATTTTAATTGTGCTTTATATAAAGCATTCTTCAGTGTGTGTGCAGTGCAGTACTCTGGTTTTGCTCTCAAGCAGGATAGCAGTTAATTTATTTCTGGATTTATCTTTCTCTGTGTGCAGGTGCTTGCAAGAGTGCGCCTGCACACAGAGATCTATATATAAAGTAATGCACTCACAACACAGACTATCTAAAGCTGCATAATTGACATAATTATGCAGCTTTAGATAGCATAATTTTTTGTTTGTTTTTAATATACACTCACACATTCCAGTCATCTTCATCCCTCACCTACCTGCGCAATCCTGCATTTGAGTTCAGCTTTCTCCAGCTCCCATGCACATCTGTCTCGGGTATACTGCAGCTGGAGCTCGCTTCTCTTCTCTTCTTCTCTCTTCACCTCCACCTGCACTTCTTCTAAAACCGTCTTCAGGTCCAGCAGAATCCTCCTGTTCTCCCCTCCCTGCACGAAACCAATCCTTTTTTTACAATCACAGAAGAACTAAGAAGAGAATGGGTGTTTCATAATAAACAGCTGATTACACAATCAAAAGATTCAAACTTCAAGTTTATAGTTGACAGAATGATACTCGTGTTTTAGTATGGCTGACGGGGGGGGGGGTATTCTCAATTACTTGTATGTCAGCCACTTCTCTCAACAATGACTCCTTCTGGCGCATCCATTCTTCCTTGTCCTGTACGTGTCGTCTTTTTAAATCCTCAAATTTCTTTTTAAGCCGTGTGTGCTGTGCTTCCCGCTGCTGCTCCTGCTGCTCCTGCTGCTGCTGGGGCTCGGGACCTGGCCACATTTGTCCCCTGTGGATCTCAAGCTGGGTCCCCGCTCCACCCTCTGCTCCACCGGGGGAAGCACCGAGCTGGGGCTCATAGATCTGACTGAAGACGGTGGGTGGTGAAGAGATCCTCCTCAGCGGACTGCGGTTTTTGCCCTTGCCTCTGTCTGCCCTCTCCATCCCGGAGCACGGGACAAACTCCCATCCCTGAGAAGGGACGTATCCCCCGCCAGCACCGCCCCCACCGTGCAGCCCCGCGCCGTTCACGAAAGCGCTCCACATTTCTCAAGTGCATTCACATAAAGCATTATAACAATAACTGATGAACGGATGAATTATTAGAAGCTGATCACCAAGCAATTTTGTAAACACATCCATCTCTGCCCCGTAGGGCATAAGCAGGAAACATTTTTTAAACAGTTAGGCGATCTTTCTTGTAAATCCAGCTGCTTTTCAGGTGGTGACCAGTGGCAGAAAGTAAGTTATCCAAACCCGATCAAATCCCACGTCCACACAGCAGCTCTCGGGTGAGCCGTCACAGCAGCGCTGACGCGGGACGCTTCAGTCCCTTCCATATCTTCACCGAGAAGAAGTCCTCATTCTTTTAGTTTAACATGTTTCTGGAAAAGTAAATCCCGGGACGCTCCGTGTCGTGTCTCTGCCCCACACGCACAGAGACGTTGTAGCCGACAATCCAGAGCTGGCAATGACAAGAGAGCCAGTAACCGCTCAGAGGCGAACGGCAGAAGCTCCCAAAAATATCTTGGAGTGCACTGATGTAAGAGCAGCGGAGTATTTTTACCCCCCTGTAACCATGACTTTATTTCCTTAAAGCCAACAGCTGAATGGTGGGGGGGATAGACGCACCAATCCACACCGGGCGGGGTCCTCCAATTACGCCACAGGATGTGCCACCTTGTGCAGTACCCATGGCAACAAATTACTTCACGCGCCACGCCGCAATAGCTCAATCAAGAATAGCCGAACTATTTAAAAAAACAACGCGCTGTTTTTAATAGTTACAAACTTACAGTGGCTGTAAACAAAGCTTGTCCACCTCTCCCAATCCTCCCTCTGCCGTGTCTACCTCGGCGTGAGGAGGGGGTGACTATCACGAGGAAAGCGACGAAGGGCGCGTTTGTATTCATCCTAAGAGAGCTACCTCTGTGGCTCTGTCCGGGCTTGTAGAAAGTAGCCTAACTCGTGCTGTTTGCATTAGTTACGCAGTAACTAGCAGGCGAAGCAACAGCTGGTTCTCACATTTCCATGCGTTACTTTGCGTTTTAGTGTGTAAAAATGGGAAGCACGTGCAGTTTAATGGAGCATTGCACTCTTACCGTTTGCAGTCTGTCCTCATTCAAAACCTGCTCCCAGGCAGCAACATCGGCGGCAATAACTAGAATGCAGCGGTTTAGTTAGAAAAATAAACAACAACAACCGCAGAGCGAGAGGCTCCAGCTGATTTTATGCTTTCATTAACTGGAATAACACCCCCATCCCCTTCTTCCCTCTCCGTCTCTCCTCCTCTCTCCCTCCACAGCTGGCCCTAATATGTGACGTAACACGTCCCTCCGCTGTGATGAAAGCAGCGGACCGATTCCGCCCCTGTCCTGGTGGTCAAGTCTGTTGGATAAACAGATCTACCAGTATGGTTTTTAGGGTGGTGGGGGGTTGCACACCCACCCAGAGGCATTTTTACACGAGTCTTCTGAATGTGAGCCAACTGAAATCCAGATGCTGGTAAAATGACAGCGCTTCTGTTGTTCCCCCGTGACTGTGTCGATGATTTGTTACAGATTATGTTGACATTTCGCGGTGACTCAGCGCAGTTGCCTAAGAAGAACAACTTGGAGCAGATCCTACAGTGTGAATATCAGTGTTACTGCGTGAGGGTGCTAGTGTGTGTGTACTGTGTGTGCATTGTCACAAACTTTACTATGTATTCCTAGTAGATGTGTTTAGTCATATAAAAAAGACATATGCACAGCTTGGGCTGAGGTTTTAAGCCTGGCACACCGGCACAGGCATTTCCAGAAATTGTGGCTGATTATAAATCATCTCATCTTAAAACTAGACTGGCCTGTGCAGGGAATTCTGTCACCAGTTTTCACAATAGGAAACTTGAGTGGCATATACTCACCTAACACTCCACTGTCGCTTCAAGGTGTGTGGTCTCCAATGAATGTTGAAAGCTTCTGAGCAGATGAGTGGCTTGGGTCGTGGTTGGAAAATGAAAATAGCATGTACCTTGCGTGACCTTGTGTAATGTACTCAGCAAAACAAAAGTGGAATCAATGAATAAGTCAAAAGAAAGCAATGAAAATAAAGAGCAAAATATGATATCAAAAGTGTGCTTTACAGGACAAAGAACAGGGTGAAAAGAAATACCAATTTAAAAATGGTGGCATAAGAGAGGGAAGAAAACAAAACAAGAATGAGGATCAGCAAAATAATGGGCTGAAACATCTTGAAGGATGGCAGTTGAATGGAAAATGTGGGAAAGTGGGAGCGAAAAGAAAGAATGACAAGTGTTAGAAGAAGAAAAGCGCATAAAAAATCACTTGTTTTTATCGGCTTACAGAAAGTGGCTCCTCTGCCTGTTTGTCCTCCTGCTTGGGGACATCCAGGCGGTCTATGAAGCTCTGCAGCTCCTTCCTGAAGGCTTTCATCTGGGCATTGATGCGATACAGCAGCTCATGCTCTCTGATCCTGTGGAAGAACAAGTTTGGACTTTCAGAATCAGGCAAATAGCAGGAGATTATAACAATGTAGTGATCAAACAAAACTGTGATAGTTTTTGTGTAACAATTACCTGCCACCTTCCTCATCCTCATCCAGCCTAGCAAACAGCTCCCCATTGGTGACATATACTCGGGCCTCAGCAATGATAGTGCTGGTGTCAGTGATGAGCCTGTCAATGGTCCGACCCAGCCTTTCCGCCTCGATGCGGATGTCAATCATCTGCTGCCGGTCCTTCAGGCTTCTGGATAAAAAACGACTATCTACAGGTGAGTAAAGAGAGCGTGTCGGGGTGAGGCAGCGGATGTTTCTCACCTCATCTGAGTCACTCTCTCCTCCAATCGGGCCCTCGCGCTTGCGATGTGGTGGGAGGAGGCGAGGGGAGGAAGCTGAGGCTGAGGGCGTGTCGTCATCCCGCCCTCCATCACTCTCAGCATCACTGTCACGAGGGCTGCCACGGATGCCCAGGTGAGAGGCCAGGTCGTAGCGCTGCATGTTGGAGAGCAATACGCGGTTCTCATACTGGAGCTGCATAACTTTGCCGCTCAGTTCATTGATCTGCAGGCGCGCTGCTTTCAGCTCCTCCTGGAGAGCCTCCACTTTAGCAGGGTCAGCTCCTCCTGGGGTTGAAACGAGGCACAAGTGTTGTAATTGTTGAAAAGTGGAACACTAGTTCAAATTAGATTTGTACGTACAGCTCCTGGAGGTTCTATGAAAGACATTTTTTCAACTGGTTCAGATTTAATAAGCTTAAAGAGAAGAGATGCCTCTTTCCTTGCAGTACTGTTGTTTGTCTCCTGCTACGATGTCAATGACAGGCATTTTAAATATTAAAAAAAACCAACCTCCTCCGTGTCTCGATCCAGCTTCATGGGACCCAGCCTTGTATTTAAGTTTATTGAGCTCACTTGTCACCTATAGACAAAATTCAGTATTATTCCCATCAAAGTCATTTAATACAGAGAAAAAAGAAACACAGAGCATCTTCTGTTGTTATAATTAAACCAGTATTATGCATCTGTGTGAAATCAGAAAGCATACACCAAGTTTTAGATATAGTTTGTTGTAATTTTCATGGAAATTGGTGCTGAACATAGAAACGAAAGCTATAAGGGACACTGTTATACTTTTTATATTTGCATTTAAATTCTATATGCAGTCATTTTTTTTAATCAAATGAATGAATATAGAATTTGTAGACTTCTTCACTATCTACCTTTTTGTTCTCTTCCTCTACATCTGCTAAATTCCTGCGGAGAAGTTCAGCTTCGTCTTCCACCAGCTGAAGCTGCTGCCTGAGCTCAGAGAGAGCCTCGCCTTGCTCTCTGCTCTGTTGACCCCCACTGCTAGAGCCATCCACTCCTGCTGCTGCCAAACTAGGGAAAAAGAGGAGACAAGCAGTGGTAATGAGAACTTCAGATACCTTTTACTCTTCCCATTTTTACATAATCAAAACTTGATATAATTTAAATAGCTTTCCTAGTCACAGTTTACAAATTTGACACTTCCCAATCAAATGATTCCTTTTCATAACAGCTACCATTACATTTCAGGCCTCTGGTTTAATCATCAGAATTCTGATGAATGAGGGCCAAGTACCTGTCCTCCCTCATGTCATCCAGCTCAGCCTTCAGCCCTCTGTTCTCCACTTCGAGCTCCACAATCTTCCTCCCCAAGATGTTTGCCTCCTCCTCCACGAGGCGTAAACGGAGCTTCAGCTCCGATTCACGGGTGGTGGGAGGCCCTCCAGCCTCACCTTTAGGCAGAGGGCTGTCCACATCTCCATAGAAGGACCGGTACTTCTGGAGCTCCTGCTCAAGTCGGTCCTTCTCTTTGTCAATCTTTGCCATCTT
The DNA here is from genome assembly GCA_015106715.1 of Bujurquina vittata. Lineage (NCBI taxonomy): Eukaryota > Metazoa > Chordata > Actinopteri > Cichliformes > Cichlidae > Bujurquina > Bujurquina vittata. The sequence goes on from VUQK01031816.1 coordinate 6,487, forward strand.
TTTCCTCATCAAGATGGCTTCCTCTTTGATGAAAGCCAGCTGGCATTTCAGATCCTCATTTTCTTCCTATGAACAGGTACAACATTTGGTTCATTCAGTAACTTCCTAACTTTTGAGATAAATAAAATCTTATCTCTTTTGCTCAGTGTTTTAGATTTTCTGAATTCTAACAAACCTGGGACAGTACAGTAGCAATGTAGCTACTTTCTGGTGTTCTAGTGATTTTGGTAGTATGCCTAAAAATTTACACGCCAGATCCATGTGTGATGGTGATGTTTTTCCACTTTATTTTGTTCACTGTAAAATATGACTGCCTTTTTTCTGCCTTAGTCTTTTTTTCATTTGGAAATTTACACAGAAAAATAATCTATTTTTTAAAACATATCCATCAAAATTTATATCTTTATAATCTTATAAAGTGCTGACTCACCTCCATTGGGGTCTGTGGAGTCTTTCTGTCTGCCTTCTGCCCATCCTTACTGCCTTTTCTTTTGAGAGAGAGCTGCAGGAAAATGGTGGTTACATCATCAGCAGCAGCAGCTTGCTGCTTTCTTACTGAGGGCAGTGATATCATCGAGATTTATGGAACACTGAAGACTTACTAATGGAAAAATAGAATTGCTTAAACCTGCCCTGCAGAACATTTCTGGTAAAATATTCAAATTCAAAACACGCTGCTCTCTGTGCAAGTGTTTTATTTCTTTTTTCCCCTTTTTTTTAGAGCCTTGAAGAAAAACAACCCCCAAAAATCTGGTTTGTGAATATAATGTGTCTTACATATCCCATCTTAAGAAGGACATTTGTCCTAAATCTGTAATATTACAGCTGGGTAGTAGAGCTGCTATGCTGACAATGAACCAGCTATTATTGCTATGAACCCTGAGCACCTACAGACGTTTTTCTGTTTTTGATTTGGATTGTTTTGCTCAGGTTCTATCTCCTATATGAATCATTTTAAGGCCAGCTTGGTATACCTAATCACTGCGTATGTGGTATTACCTATACCTATTACATTTAGCTTATATCGTTTTTGTTTGTTTGTTTGTTTAAAAAGCAGTACCTTTAATTTGCAGCTCTTTCAGAAAACTGGAAGAACCGTGGAAGTTTATTGTGAATACTGACCATTAGTGCCTGATAAACCCTGCTTTAACCCTCTCCATTCTCCAAGGCTTGATAATATTCAAATGGTATCTTGTAGTCTAACTTTTGGTTCATACAATAATTTGTGTTGTATAATCGTCACATAAGGGCAAACAAATATGGCACACTACCCTCAGCCCCTCACCTCTTTGGCTTTTTCAAGTTCATTTTGCAGGGCCTGTTTTGTAACCTCCACCTCGATCAGCTGCTGCCTGAGCTTTTCATTCTCCTCCTCTGTCTTTGTCCTCTTCTCCTCCACATTTTCCAGCTCATGGTGCAAGCGCACGGACACATCCTTTGCCACCTGGGAGAGGAGTCGAGTGAGAATACGGAAATGGCAGTTACAGTTACAGATACAGTTTTGATCATTAATGTAGAGGATGATGATAATGGAACATCCCAAAGACTCACTTTCAGGTCTTGCTCCAGACTTCTAAGCAGCTCACCATCCACTTGGCCACTTTCTGTGATCCTGAGCCTCTTTCTCTCAGCCTTCTTTAGCCTGTACTGGAGAATCCGGCAGTTCTTGTTGGCTCTTTCCAGCTCTCTGCGCATGTCCTGTAGCTGGCAGGCGTCTTCTTCATAGAAGGTGTCCCGCATCTCATCCATCTCTGCCCGCATCTCCTCGATTTCATTCTAGCAAAATGATGAAATAAATAAAATGCGCCGTTAAATAATCAAATGCAGCATCTTATCAGTAAAACTGGCACAAATATATATTTTTCTGTAGCGCTACAAGCAGCGGTAATTATGCACTATCCACTAAAAAACAACAGGTGCGACTGTTGCGCAAGCCAAAAATACATGGGCTATTATTTAAGCAAATCGACATTTCAAGCTTAGAGTAAAATAAGTTTACCTTTAGCTCGTCGTTTTCATCCTCCAATCTCTCGATTTCTTCTTCTATTCTCTGGTCTGACTGTGCAGCCACCTGCGAACTGACGGGCTCGGGGGACAGCTCGGGCTCAGAGGCCGGTGGAGATGCTGATTTCACCTGCATCTTTGTCCCTTTCTTTCCCAAGCTCTTATTCAAGTGAAACTGTATTAGCTCGGACTGCAAGCATCCCTCCTTCCAGAAACCGGGTCCGCAGCCCACTGTGCCTTTCGAGCTCTTTTTGCTGCCACTTGTCGTCGCGGAGCCCTCGCCTCCCCTCGGATTTTTACTCCTCAATTTGGGGGATTTGGATGCACAGGGTTGGTCGGAGACAACACGGTTCTGGTCTGTTCGAGAGGGCGAGGAAGCGTCGGCGACAAGGCGGAGGGAGTCTTCTGCTGTTTGGACGGTGCCTCTATCTGCCGCCACCGCGGGCCTGCTCTGCATCGGATTTTCAGCACCAGCGGGCTGGACAGCAGCCGCGCCTCTGGTGGCAGGCGCGCCTCCGGCCTGCCGCTCCCTGCCCGCGGACACCGGAGAATGACCTCGGCTACTTCTCCCTCCCCCTCCTCCTCCCTGTTTTGATGTGATGGGCTTTGACGAGTTGCTGCCCTTCTGCGTAGTCTTAGATGCAGCTTCTTTTTGCCCAGCCGGGGACGACGATCGCTGCTGTTGCTTCCGGCTGCTATTGTCTGGCTGCCGTGGCGAGTCGGCAGATGATGGGTTCATCATGGTGTCAGAGGATCAGCTCATCCTCCACAACATCCATCCCCTTCCCTAATATCCCTGTACCTGGAAGACAAATTTTTTTTTTTAGACGTAAGAATTAGAGAGGATCTAGGATAAGTACCGATGCTCTACAGGTCGATCAAATAATTTGTTTCTTGGAGTTGAGCTTCCGGGGGGAAAAAAGAATTGGAAAAACTGGCAGAGATGCACCAGGAGGCACCGTGCATTAGTGTGTATAGGCAAGGCTAATTAGGTTAGAAAATGGCCAGGGGAAAGCTGTCAATAGGTGTGTTGTGACCACCACTGATTAAGCAGTCGACCATCCAGCCCCCGTTAGATGAGATGGGTTTGAGATCAGCTGCAGCTCAGCCGGGTAATTAGACAATCCACATTTGCGTCATACACGGACAACGGGTGGGAAATGGGCGAGAGAGAGCGCGAGGTTAATGTAGCCTAATGTCATTGGCTATTAAACGTGAAGCAGCAGCCAGCCAATTAAACAGCGCTACTTGTTCAGTTGACAGACAGCCGGTTCAGAGTGGCCCCTGATCTGATCCCCGAGCGCTCCGAAAGAAACAAAGGGCGATTCAGCCTCGTGATGGACCACTAAGAACCACCCTCAGACTCATAGCTGTTTCCTGTCAGCCATCATCTTATTCCTCATATCCAACGTGCCCGCTGACTCATTACTTAAAGGGAAGATGAGCGACTGAAGTGTCAGAAGCAACAGAAAGAAAAACGTCCTTATAACCTATTGCACAGTTGGCACAGTTCCTGCTTTTTTCTTTGTTGCTTCAGTTTTAAAAGCACCAGGAATCGACTGGCTGCCTCACAGTCTCTGCCACACAGTCCCCCATTTGGCACCGAAAAACTAAAGAATACTAAATTAGTCCAAAGTGGAAAAGGGGAAAAAAATAACTAATTTATTGCCCGGTGTGTCTTCCTGAAACAAGTAGGAGCAGCAAGTGTAAATCATCCCACCTTGGAGGCCTGACAGAGAACATAATGTGGACTACAGTCAGACATTTGTCCTTCATGCAGGTTATTGTTGCTTACATTCACCTAAAACAGGCCTGAGTGCTCAAAGAAAAACATACCACCACGTGGAAATCATGCACTTCCAAATCCGTGTCTTACCTTTTCTGGGGATTTTTTTTTTCTTTTTGTCGGATGCTGAAGGGTAGTGATGATGGGGAGGCAGAAGAGATGCTGACTCGAGCGCCTCCCGACCACCGAGCAACCTGTTTCAATATTCATTACATTACATCATTGCAGGGAGGGGCCCGAGCGGCACGGAGACGAAGCTGCGCGCAGCGCGCTCTTCTCATTGGCAGAAGACAGGATCCTCAGTCCGTCCTGCTTTCGCTGTCTCGCTCTGATTTGTGATTGGACACAGGTTCTCGCAGCTTTAAAATAGCCTAGTATCTAATCATTGAAATTGCTCGCAAATACGGACCACTTCAGAGAATAAAAGGGTACTGATCACCTTTATGCCAGGCAACATATTTGAGACCTTACTGGAAATTATTTGATATCTGACAACGAGCAAGAAAAAGTAGAGTAGGCTTTATTCTACATGGTCCAGTCCCTCAAAGTTGTCCTTTTTTTCATCTCATGCAGGAAGTGTAATTGTCTGCTTTTTAAAGTAAGAATATTATTTAGAATATCATTTAACCATTATTTATTTTATAATGCAGCATGCATATTTACTTTTTGGTTTACTACGCTGTAAGAAGTGCAGATATACCATCATATTCCTTATATCAAGCACACATTTAAATTAAAATATGTAACAATGTTTGCTGTCACACTTCCCTTATGCAATTTTTCAATGAAATGCATGATGCTCTTTCCCCGTGGATGTGTTTAAAACATTTAGTTGACTGGCAGTTCCAATGTGACCTCTTCTTGGAGGCTGCCTTCTTTTTTCCCAAACTGAAGTTGATGCACAAAATTCTTCCGCTCCCAGGAGTCATACTAGTTAGGGCTAGGAGAGAGGAGAGGATGTCCCAGTGCTTTTGGAGGAGGAAATGAGAAATTGTACTTGGAAATCTGTACACTGTCGATTTCTCCCAGCATTTTCTGGCTCTGTGTTGTGAGGAAATGGAAATGGTTTGAAAGCAGGTTAGTGTGTTAGTTTTTCTCCCCCTCTGGGAAAATATATAGTGTAGATAATTTATTCAGTTTCACGATGAACTCAAGGCAACTTCAATTTGATTATGTTATTAGTGGGTCAGACCATGAAGGCCAGACTCATCTGACCAGTTACTTGAAGTTTTTCCTTCTTGGACTTGCACCAGTATCTCCCTTACAGTTGATAAGAGAAAGCTCACACATATCTGAAGTCTTTCATGGCTGTTCAGAGACACACAGCAAAAGTGGTGGAAAGGTTTTTTGCAGCATCCCTGAGTGAGTAAATAACAAGTATGCATAATGTGCCAGGGATTGGCTTGTATTGAAAATATGATTTGCTGTGCTCTGAAGGTTTTATGGCATGGGCTTTAGCTTCTCTCAAGGCTTCAGTAGCCACAGATCTTGGCCTCCTACCTCTGCTCAATCCATTTGTTCTGTCACTTCAGGCTTTTGCAGCAGTATATCTTAGATCTGTTTTTGTTAGTTGCTTTTTTTTAAGGCAAACTGAGACTGTTCTTGGTTGTAATCATAATCTAATTTCTAGGCAAAATGTTGCAGGGCCATGTGGCCAGTTTTGGGTTGGAACACAGGATAACAGATGTTTGGGGGCTTGCAATCGCTTTTTCATTGTCACACATTCACCCCTCCCCCACTTCTACCCTCTTTCCTTCCCCTGGTATATTCAATTATTTACTTGGATTAAAGTGACAGATGTCTGTGTCATTCAGGCTCTTATGTCCTAGTCAAGATTTCTGTGCCTTGTAAAACAAAAGAGGGTGATAAGTGGCTTTAAAAGAAAGTCTTGTCTCCTCGTGATCTGTAGTTTCACAGTTTGATAGCATATCTTTATGTAACTTGTTCATATAGTGTTATGCTAAAGTCAAATCACTCATCATTTCTTATATTTTACTAGGAAAATGTGAAATAACTGCAGCAATTTATTGAAACGCGCAAACACACATGGGAATCCAGTATATGAGGCAAAAACAGAGTTTATACAATTCTGACAAGCTTAAAAGTCAATATTTGGTATGACCACCTTTGTTCACAGCCTCTGTTAGGCAGCTTTCGTGTCATTTCTTTAAGTAGTCTTCAGGAATAGTTCTCCAGGTGTG